>JANEHU010000459.1:0-25853 GCA_027563435.1 Nasonovia ribisnigri
TGTAAAGAAAATGCTAATATAAACCAACTAGATAAAATGTCATGTATCAACGGTAACTTTTGACCTCCCGAATGCATCAACTAGATTCACTTTCCTATCGAACAAGATTATACTGATGGCAAGAACAAAAAAAAAAACACGTTCAGAATCTTAAATCTTAATTTTAAGATTTTTAAAATTGAATATCGAATTACTAATAATCCTAGATATTTTGTCAAAGTGTTTATACATATTGTGTAATCAGAAGTACCTATGTGTAATTTACCACCACTTATTGGTCTAAAACGTACGGAAAATACGTTTGCTGCGATCCCTTTATTTAAAACTTTTCCATTAATAAAATATTTTATATATATTAGGCATTTTATCAGTAGGTAAACTTATTTTGTACTTTACACTTTAACCAGCTTCAAATGTAGTACGTCATTAAAACTGCAAGTTTGATGTTTAAATAAGTATAGGTACATACGTTTTCATTTAACTATAAAATCATATATAAAATACAAAATATAAATATTATTTACTACTTTATATACAAGAATCATATCGACAATTTAAACTCAAAAGCTGTTGTGGTCGTCCATAAGTTTTGTGAACAAGAAATCCCCAAAACCAGAATTAATTTTTATTCAAGATGAATAATTATAAATACAAAATTGTGTGCCTACAGCTTTTACATTAAAAATATTCTAAAATTGATTTAATTTTCAATATTAATAATTTGATTTTAAACATAATGTCCATCTACTACCATGGATCTATGAAAAAAAATGTACCCCTACACATGCACGATGTGTCGATGTACCATTATTGTTATATGAAATAATTGAGTACTCCTCGGATCAGCAATCTTAGGCACCTATATATGCATGTGGATTTAAAGTAAATTTAAATTACAATTTTTTGACTCTTGTATTTCGAATTTCAATATTAAATCTTATGGCACAAAATTGCATTATATGTAAATATAAACGAAATTGTATGGATTGTCGCCTAATCTGTTGAATGTCTCCTGCACCAGCAAACCAAAGAAAAGTTTTTGAATCATCTCATCTTGCATGTAATACAGAAATGTGTTCTACCAATATAATATTATTTCATGATATAACTATAATATACATTTTATGCGTCTTACACTGGGAATATTGAGTTTTGATTGTTTCGAAATATTTCAAGTTAAAGCAATAGTTGATTATTCCATACAATATACAGTAATATAACATTATCTACTAGATATCATAAATTCATAACGAAAGTATGCTTGGAGTATCCATACATTTCTGAGAATCGTGCGTCTTTGAGCGTTATTCGTATAATATTGTCTACACCTTACCTAACCTAACCTCCACAAAAAGAACAATTCTTAGCTAAGCTCGGTTAAAACGACTATGCTTACATAGTGTCATTTCTTCATGAAAAATTTCACAACTATTATTTTTTACTAAATCACATTGTAAAACGGCGTAAAGTGTAGGCAATATAGGTACATCACTATGTTATGCTAATGATATAATAACGGGGTATTATAATCAGTGTTAATCTGCATTCTAAAAGTACTGGCCCAATCGTATTACGTACGTTCAACCGTAATTCTAACATATCCAATACCATTGAGTTTGTGAATGACTGCCAAGTTTGTACTTAATGTTGAATGGTCGAGGTAAGGCATTTTCATAAATAAATATATATCATATGAATTCCAAAGTTTGTTTGAAAATAAACGTACTGTATCATTTTTAATTTTGAAATTTTATCGCACAATTATTAAAAACAATGTTGATTAGAGTTCAATAACTACATATACTAAGCTTATAAACATATAATATAACCCATACTGGAGAAATTTAAATTTTTAATAATTCGTTTCAACAATTAATTTTCAAAAAAATTACATAATATATAACGACCAACCATAAAATACACATAATATTATAATAAGTGCATATACATATATACGATATTCTTTCGTGTGGACGTTTCACGACGAAAATTTACATTTGCCAGAAACGGCGTGGCTATGCGGTTATAACTTATAATAAGTTTCTGGATTGGCCATTTTGCTTTTATTCGTAATCAACTATGTTTATAGCTACACATATTATATTACACCTGCACAACTATAGCACCGTGGTCTAATGAATTTAGGTGTGTAGTTTTTTATACATATATGTCTACTCGCTTCACATCATAGTATTGTATTGGGCTCGTATTTCGGACAAATTATAATATTTCGTGCGTTAATAATTATAGTAGCGGTTTGTCGGTGTAAAGCCATATTAGTTATATTATATTTAGCTATAGGTATATTATTAAGTCATGAAAAGGAAATAAAATAATATAATCAATATTAATCCATAAATTGTTATATTTTTCTCTCTAAATCTAAGACATCGTTTAGCTTTTTGAAGCTTTTGTCTGAAACCTATTCGTATGAATCTCCGAGTAGAAACGCTGGTTTAAAGTCGGGGAATGTCCGTTACCGCAGTCTCCAGACATATTGCTCAAAGGACAACGAGAGGATCGCGGTGGACAGTCGGACCAGGATGCCTCGAGGTTCTCGTTGGGCCGCGACGACGGCGCAGTGCACTACAACGTACGGCCGACTGCGGTTCAGCCTGAGCAGGAGGATTCGCTTGACGACGATAATTATGGCATGCAGCAGCAGCAGCAGCCGCGGGATCAGGATCAGCAAGTGGACGAGTCTTACAGTCAGCCTTTGCCGAAGAACCACGATCGTGGAAATGCAACCCGTGTCCGCCCAAAACCGGCACGTGTTCGTTCTGCAGCTGCTATAGGCGCTCGGCCGGGCGGTTCAGACTATGGAAAGCTTGGCCGCAGATCGAGGTGCTAGCCGTGTGTGTCGGAGCCGGAGATGGTGACTTGAGGAGGAACTATTAGAAATGACGGTGAAACTGTGGGAAGGGTAAGAAGAGAGACGGTGATGGCATATTTAATTAAGTAGTACGGAAGTTCGTTGGATAATCGTATGCTGAAATCACAGTTTTACCAAAAATTAACAAACTTGATTTTTTTCACATTGTTGTATTATGGTCTATAATAAGACGAGTAAAACACTCTTAGTTCATCAATACTGTATATTCATAACTTACTTATACATATTATGTTGTCAGCTACTATTAATTTGGTCATTAGTTAGGTAGATGTGTCGCAGCCGGCTTTCGGCCGGCCTTGTTGTAATGTAAGTTAAGTTTCCGTTGTCAAATAGTTTCTGGTCGCGTTTCTTAAAAATCGTATGCTGAAATTATCTATATTTTTACTGAAAATTCACAAACATGATCTTTCCACATTGTTATAAACAGGGTTGGGTCTTTATAGCATTTAAAGAAGCAATTATTTAAGAATGCGCTATAATATTACCTTAAATATCGCTAAATATGCAATAAAAATATGAAAAAAAAGAAAATTTATTAATTAATAGTTGTTTAATCACTTAAAAATTATTATATGTAGTTGCTTAAGTTTGGAAATCAAATCAGTAGATAATAAAATTAGAAAAAAATACCTAATACGAAATTATCATAATATTATATTACACCTAAATATATTATCGTTTATTATGACTTAATATATACCTTCATTTAAAATTGACTTGATAATTTGATTGACAAAAATCGTTTAATAATACGATACGTTTATAATACGTTTAATAAAATATAATTTCATAAAATATGACTGATTTTGATTCAAAAACTGGTAAAATATAAAAAATTTACAAAAATCCAAAAAAAGCAAAATAAAATTTTTTATTTGAGTTCTCTGTATCATGAAACACATTTTTAGCTTACTCTGCTATTTTTTCAGTATATCATAAGCAAAATGCAAATGCTATATTATCCCTACCTTGGTTATAATATTATAGTATATAACAAATTGTAACACTCTTAGTTCAAAAATTCTGTATAATTATAACTTACGTATGTATTATGTTGTCTTTATATTAGCTACTATTTAATTTGGTCATTTATATTAGGTTGTTCTGTCGCAGCCGGCTTTTGGCCGGCCTGTATGTAATGTATGTAATGTATTTTGTTGTCAAATCGTTTCTGGGTCACGTATCTTATAAATTGTATGCTGAAATCATAGTTTTACCGAAAATCAACAAACTTGATTTTTTTTACATTTTTATATTATGTTATATAATAAGTTGTAACACTCTTAGTCCATAAATACGTTATAATTATAACTTACGTATACATTATGTTGCTTTATATTTCCTAATATTTAATTTGTTCATGGGTTAGGTTGATGTGTGGCAGCCGGCTTTTGGCCGGCTGCGTAGTAATGTTAGTAATGTATTCCGTTATTAAATAGTTTCTTGTACAGTTATACAACTGCCACTCCTCTCTTCTTACCCTCATCGTTTCACCGTCACTTCCTTTATAGTTCCTCCATCGGTTGTCACCATCTCCGGTTCCGACACCAACTCCAGCACATGCACCTCGATCTGGCTTTCTAGTCCGGTCCGCCCGGCCGCTTTTACAACCACTGCTGCAGAACGAACACCGTCGTCGCTCACGGCCGGCTCGGTTTCCAGGACGCGGGCAGCATTTCCGTTACATATATTATGGTGGTCCTTCGGCGGTGCCTGATCTTAAAACTCGTCCTGCTGATCCTGATCGTTTTCCCGCGTCCGCGGCTGCTGCAAGTGCCGCCGCTGCATGCCATATTTTATATTTATATCCGCCGTCAAGCTATCCTCCTGCTCCGCCGTCCGATTAGCTTCCGGCCGTGTGTGTTGTAGTGCACCTTCCTGAGCCGTCAACGCGGCCCAACGAGTCCGCAACCAGGTCACCGCAGAGGCCGGTCACGTCCCTCCGCGTCAGCCCCGTGGCATCCCAGTCCAACAACCCGCCGGTAGTCCTCTCGTTGTCCATGGTGTTGCAATATGTCTCGTTATAGGCGCCACTCCACTTAGGCGCCTCTCCAGTTCCACGGAATGGACATTCCCCGAACCAGCGTTTCTTCTTTTTCCATTTTGTTTAGTAGTCGTTAGATTTGGCGAGTAGCTAGTGTAATGAATTAATTCTAATGATTTGTTTAAATAAACAAATCTCGTTACTAGGGTTATTTATGATGAAATTATTTCGTTTTTAGCGGAAATGTTATTAAATCAATTATGGCCAGACGCCCTTTAGCTGTGTATTCATACCATACTATACCTACCTAATAAGTTATAACTAAAATATGTAGATAATTAATACAATAATGAACACTGGGTATAGATTATGGATATAAGGTCAATTGAGAAGGCTGGAGTAGTGGAGTGGCTATGCGCCTCCCAAAAATTACGTTTTCCTGAATAAAGGAGGCTATAAAAGATTTTTTCACGTCGACCTGTGGACTTTTGAATATACAAAATGTAACCAAAATTACCCGCATTTGCAGTTTCCAGCCATTTTTTTGCATTTTATTTAAAAGGAACAATACCTACCTGTAATATTCTCCAAACATAACGTTGTGGTGAATTTTGAAACTCGGTGTGTTTTTCGGTTAGTCTTACGAGTTACTAACGTGGATTAGGTATACACAAAGAAGGTCCAGGTCGCTCATGATATCAATTTATTAATTATATATAGAACAAGAAATATAGTATATATATGTAAGCAATTAATCGCACGACAAATTGAAATTGCATTAATTACCAATTCAGTGTATAATTAGTTACTAACTAGGTAAACTTAATAAACATAGACATAACCTCAATTTAAAATAACATATATTTAGTACTCTGTTTTTTTTATTTTTTATTTTTTATTTTTACGGAATAAATCCATTTACAATATTAATATATAGTGTACAGTATAACAAAACATATGATGAATATTTAGTTTAGTGATTACATATTATTTAAACCTAGATATAGTATAAGTAATAGTTTACAATATATTAAATATAATTACATTTAGACTGAATTAACAGTGAACAATTAAAAACATTGAAAAAAAACAAAAATACATTTTAAATAAGCAAACCTTAAATGCTGATTTAATACTATTTATATTACAAAAAAAAAAAAATCTAAGTTAACTGAATTTGCAATAGACATCAGTGAATTTATTAGGGAGGAAAAAGAATAATTGGTTCGTATATTTTTCAAAGTGAATAAATCGTTATTTCTAGTTAAATTAATTTTTGCTTTAAAATTTAGTCTTTCTAGTATTTCTTGGCATTCAATTTTGTTATTTAATAAATTAAAAAGAAAAATATAAGCTAGATATTTTCTACGATTTCTTAAAGTAGGTATGTTGAAAAAACCAGATACTCCCTCTTAACCTGAATGTGAATGGCGTTCTACAGTACATTTGTAGAATAAAAAGCGTAGAAAAGAATTTTGAACGGAGTCAAGAGTTTGATTTAGAATTAAAGAGTAGGACCAGTACTGATTTAAAATTCAGACATAGTAGTGAGAAGAGGGAGAAGAGAGACTTGATAAGGAAGATCGGGACCGCCACACAGAGTGACGTACAGAAATAAGTGAATAAATTGCTTGGCGCCAATAATGTCTATTACACGAATGGCCTAAGAAAATATATTCTAATTCAAAAAAGGCTGGAGGGAAATATCGCTAAATACAAAAATGGTCATAGGTACCTATACAAAATGTCCAGATAACAAAATAGCCGGTTAAAAAAAAAATATTGAACAACAATTTTGTACAATAATAATTAGTAGAGCCAAAATGCAGTATGAATGTTTCCGATGGCAATGTACCTATAAGTATATTTTTGCGAATAATTTATAGTCACTCGATCTGTAAACTATATTGTGATATGAAGTTACAATATAATGTTAACAAATTATTATTTATTAATCACTTATTCTATTCTAACTATAATATAATATAAACTTATCTGTACATTCAGTTTGATAAGAATATTCTATTATGATATGAAAAATAACTATTGTAATGATTCTAATTGTTTTTTATATAAAGAACATAACGTAGAAGTATCAAAAAATGAATCTTATTAGACACGAGTGCGTTTGAAAATAGATTATTTGTTGCTTTTATTTGCTTAGGTTAGGTTAGGTCAGGATTTGATACACAGAAATCAGCCAAATGGAACACAATATGCTTTAAATTTGTTAGATATACCTATCCGGGATATGCATTAAAAATTATAGGTAGGTAAATAATAGGTACCTACTGGCCACAATACAAACTAGACAAAATATCACCACTATTGTTTGTTTATTTTAGATAACAAACAATAATTTGAAATCTGTTATTATATGTTTAGCTCTTGTCCGTTACAGTCTTTCCGTGTTCGTAATAATTGTCTATACGCCGTTCCTTTATTACAGAACAGAGATGAACGCCCACTTGAGAATTTCACAATGCCAGTGGTCATACGAATGTACCACCGAGGGTCGGTCTGTGGTTGACACACTAGATCTGGCTGTTGATCGTAGGATCAAAGATGTCGGGTTTCCGTTGAGGCACGGAAATGGAGATAGTTTCCGGTCGTCGCCCGAGTTGAGGATGGACTCGCCCGTGTATCAGAGTGTAGCGATGATTTCCATAGCCACAGTGACAGATGTACATGTGGATGCAGATATGAACGCCTTAAATATGAAGTTCCTGCAACCTCCACATGTTAGCTCGTTGATCGACTCTCTGGACTTGGCCGTCCATCGAAGTATTTTCGCGTCTGCTGCAGGGCCACCGTTGTGGCGTGGAAAATTCCGGTCGTGCCCAGAGCTGAGGATTCAGTCACTCGCATTGTACGGTGAAGTCGTGCATACCGTCCCACTGGCGCCAGTGGAGATCCAGCAGGAACCGGCAAGAACTGATCGTCGCAAATCCACGTGGAAGAGGTCGAAGCGATTCGTATTGAAGTTTCTGGTCAACGCGGCTCGCAGAATTTGTTTCTGCAAGAGCTTCGTGGACGTGGAATAAGATTCACCGCGTTACCATGGTCGCGGCTGTGTTACCAGTCAACCGCCGGTCGACCTGTAGTTTTTGGCGTATCTACAAACCACTGTTCCTGCTGGCCGGTCGTAATGCTCATTTGCCTTACAATATTCCTCCAAATCCGTTCAAATTATCCATGTTGCGCGTTCAACCGTCTCACGTTTTTCGTCTTCGCGTTAAAACCCTTCAGTGCACGCCATTTATCGCAAATGTGATTGGCGTTTACCTATTGTGCCGCAGCGAGCCTCTACCTCAACGTCGATTGTTTTGTTTTGTTTTACTTTGTTTTTTGTTCCGTTTCGTTAGGCCGTCGTTTTGCGTCATATTAATAGTCTGTGTTTTCGTTTTCGATCGTGTTTTAGTTAAGTCGTCGTTCTGACAAGTGACGTGCAGCGTTCCTTAAACTTCAATGATTTGTTGTCAACGTTTAACGCTCGCGTAAATTGCGTGAACCCTAGGCCGTCCTTGCACCGTGTTACGTTCGCGTACTCGTGTATTGTTATAACTTATAATAGCTGTTGTATTGTCAAATTGTCGAATTATATTTTCGTTTCCGTTACGATCGCGTTTCGTTAAGCCACTGCCCGCTGCATAGGCAATTTATTATCTCAAATACGTATGACTCACAGTGCCATTGTGAAAATCACTGTTGCTTTTTCCAGCATACATGTACGCAGGGCAAGTACAATATTATCTTATCTCCGTACCGCTGTATTAAAATTGTTTTGTATGTGTTAACAAACTAAATTTTGTACTCACCATGTTTTGTGTATTGTAATAAAATATAATGTTATGAATAAATACTGTGGTAATTTTCTCCCGTCCCCAACACTTCGAAAATCACAAATCGTTGCCGCTAACCACCAAGTGTTAATTAGAAGCGGCGCAGCGTCAAAAAATACGTTGAATTCAAAGTGTACCTACCATTGATTTTTGTTATTTATTTTTGTGATATAATATACCTGACAGTAAGATAGGTACCGCCGGAAGCCACTAAGCAGTAACTTAAAAATACGTAGTTTTAAGAATACAATAACACAATTTTCAACACTAAATTAGTCCGTAGAGTAAAAATAATAATTTTTAAACATAAAACTTTTAAAGAGATGGTACGATATTGTATTTTTAATGAGGAAACTATTGAACATACAAAAAAAGTTTCTTGATACATTTTTATTGGTTTTAATGAATTGACTTTATATTAGGTTAAATTTTCAAAAGATTAATTCAGTAAGTACACTTACTTTTATTTACTGTATAAATACTACCTTTATTGTATTGAGTTGTTGAAAAATAAAAAAGGTAGTATCATTGTGGTTTAAACAATTTGCAAAATTTGAAAAAAAAAACGAGACTAAAATTAACTAAAAATATTCAAAATAATTCAAAAATGTTACCGTTCTCGGAAAATGCTAGTACAAATATTTGGTGTTAATTTCAAGTACTTACAGTTTAACAATGTTGAATATCAACAGAATAAGACAACCGCTACAAGAAAAATCGAAAGAATATACAATAATATTGTAAACATTTCAACTTCAAATGCACATAAGTACATAACAATTTAATTTGACTTTCTAGATACTTAGATATGTAGATATTTTTTTGATAAAGGTACACACACTTAACAGGAATCTCGTATGAAATTTTCAACTCTTAAATTTAAAAAGAAAATTTTTAAGAATTTCCAACTAAAAACTATTTGAACATTTTCGTGATTTTTTCGTATTTTGTCAAAATTCGAATTTTGAATGCTTAAAAAAATAATTGTAACTCTAACAAAGACCATAACAAATTTATCACATATACCAATACATAGTACAATGCACTATAAATAAATATATATACAGTATTTATACATATTTTGTAGGTACTTACATATTATTATATACCTACATACTTACAAAATCACACACGTCTAAACTTGTTATACAGCTTAGAATGCTTAGATAATAATATAAGACACTTCGTTTAAGCGTGCATCAGGTACGCACACACACTCACACTCACGCACACACAACATTTTTTATGGTCTTAGAGTCCAGATAAAGTACATGGATACCACGAAATAGTCGATACAAATATACATCAGAATAATATACAGGGTTTAACAGCTGAATGAACTGATTAATGCAATACATTTTGTTATAATCTATGTTTTAAAAATGGTTTCATTTAAATAATGTATAAATACTTGAGCTATATTGTTCGTATTGTCTATACGGAGGAGCCTATGCTTTTATATGTAAAATTTAAGGGGAAAAGCTCCAGAACTGTCTGCATTTGGCCATTACACAATTGGTTTATAGAATTGTATATAACTTATATTATTTAGATAATTAAATTACAATAATAAACCATTGCACAATTAATGAATAGATTTTTATGTTTTATATCATTTATATCATCGAATTTACAATGATAATTAAATACCCATGTATAATTATTGAACACGACATAGATAAAGTTCTATTTTGTTTATTATGAAAATTTGGTGAATCTATTATGAATATTGGGCTCACAGAGTTGTCCCGCGCAAAACCATTTTTACGGTTAAATTATGGCTGGTGTAGCGTCCTCTTAATGAAGCATAAAATAAAAAAAGTGTTTAAAAGTATATTTTTTTATTTACAAATAGTATCAGATGATCATAGACCATCGGTGTTCTTCGATGTTGTCACATTTTGGCGTAAGATAAAAAAGTGTTTAAAAGAAGGTATATTATTATATTTACAAAAAGTTGCTGGTTTATCATAATCCTTCTGTTTTCTTCGATGATGCCACTTTTTGGCATAAAATAAAAAAACAAATATATATTATTTTATTTACAAACGGTAGATTTGTTATCATAAACCGTTGGTGTTCTTTATTGTTGTCACATTTTAGCGTTAAGTAAAAATAAGTAATAAAAATTTTAAAAATTCTTTCTCATACCTCTTGGGGTGGGGAAACAAACATGCTAATTAAAATTCATAAAGCTTTAATCCAATCAAAACTTAACTACGGTTCACCACTTTACAGAACAGCATCCAAATCCCTTCTTAACTGGCTTGATAGTGTTAATAACTGTGGTTTGAGACTGGCATTAGGAGTTTTTCGAAGTTGTCCTGTATACAGTATTTACAACCTCGCCGGTGAAACTATTTCCGATATAAATAGACTTGACTTACATCTCAAATATTTAGCAAGATCTTCAAAATCAAATAACACCATTCATGAAAAAAACAACTCCCTCTTCATAAAAGAGATGAAAGACACTAACTTAGATATAACGCAAATTATAACCAAAGAAAAAATTTCCCAACCCCCTTGGGCCACATCATATCTAATTAATACAGAACTCAGCTGTCTTTACAGTAGAGTGAAAAAGACAGTTCTGGAACCTGATCCTGCTGGATGATCCCTATGCCTTCGAGCTGATCCCTGACACATGGCAGCAGAGCCCGCCGTGGACGGCAGATCCCACCACGGGTCGCGCACGTGCGCGACATACCCCTATCAGCCAACGCCGTCGGCGGCGCGCACCCTTACCCATATGGCCGCCGCTGGCAGATCCCTATGCTCTCAGCAGAACTCGCCGCCCAGGGAAAATAAGTTAGTTAGTTTTTCTCGTCCGACCGCGTTTCGAACCCGAGCCTGTAGTTTGGTGAGCGATCACCGTACCACTGCGCCACCCCGTCACATATGTTTATTAGTATATTATTACCGGATATGAGAGTCGACTAAATACACGTCAGTATATACAATATATTTTGAACTATTCGTAATTTCACTGCATACAAACAAAATATGTATATTGCACAATTAATGGGGGTGGTCGCGACCAGTTTGGGAGTTATAATGTAATAATAGGTATCTAATTGGTATATATAAATAATAATAAATTATGGAAAAATAGTGTGGCTGACAGCCGAAGTAATAACAAGTATGATGTGTAACGTCACAGAATTTATTATTATTATTATTATAGTTCCCTCTAAGCATAACTTTTTTCTATTTTTATTATTAACGCTGAGCATACCTGCTGGGTATTAGAATTTTTATTATACCTGCTATTAAATTAGTATACTTATCGCACGTCCGCGGCTATCATTAACGGCAATGTTATATAATACCTGATCCCCGGCCCCCACAACCTGCGGTGTCCGAAAGCCGACAAGCCGCTGCCGATGCCGGTTGCCACCGCGGTCGCAGCTGTCGCGTCCGTCGGTGCGCACCGATAAAACATTCTGTATTCCCTATGATTATTGTAAAATCCCCGCATCTGTCAACACTGATTCGCTCCCGCTCAACACTTCAAGATTGCAGAAACTCAAACGACAAGCCGTTGAAGCTCGACGATCACTCAACATTTTTCTCATGACCGCTGACTTTGGTAGTTTGGTACAAGTCCGTTTTTGTCACGTCTCCCGAACTATCAACACCTCGGGCACGTGTTCAAGTGACAAGTTATCCACATCGATCAGGTTTTATTTTATCAACCGAGGCTGAACAACTGCCATGATGGGCTAAGCAACGCCGTTGGGCCGTGGTGGCCATGTCATTCGGGTCGCTGTTTTTCTTTCTCCGTCATGGGGCTGATGTTCCGACGACCAGGTGGGCCATGCCGGCCGTGTGTGTGCCGGTGGCATTTCGCCAGCCTACCCATATCGTCGGAGCACAGCGTCCCTTCAACAACAGACCGTCAGTCAACATCTTGTAATGTATTAGTTTTTTCCCCTTGGCCCCCCCTTTAAAGCACGATTTTTAGGCGTCGCAAGACGCAGGTCCTTTTCTTTCCAAAATTATCTCCTCCTTGTATCCTACCCGGTAACCCTGTGAGAGGCTATCATGATTGATATGATGTGTCGTCTCCGGTGGGCCGCGAAAGATAATTTTTCCCAGATCACACTTATCACCAACTTAATTGGCAAATCCCCAATACGTCAGAATATAACTGCCACGTTATTCCCTATTATTATATACTCCATTCATGACGTCATATTATTCTGCTGTACTATTCATGTACCGCCAAAATTATATTACTTTTATTATTCATGTACCGCCAAAATTATATTACTCTTATTATTCATGTACCGCCAAAATTATATTATTCTTATTACTCATGTGATGCCGAAATTATTATATATATTATTCACGTAATGCCAAATATTATTATTATGTTCATATGTAAAATACATCCACGTGATTACCTACCCAAACTATTATTATTCATTTATTAATCAGTTTTTTTTCCCTTTAATATAAATCTTCCGCATTCACTTGCGGATGCGTGTATCAAAGCCTGTGAGTTCCACCGACTTGACCCTCGGGTCTCACGCGGTGCGGCTCACAGGTCATGAGGGAAGTGTTCCCCTTTCCTCATGGGTGGTTTTGGTGATGTAAAAAATCACAAACTCTCACAGATGTTACACGGTTAAAATAATGCAATTGTGACTCACAGCCGACTCACAAAAATCTCATCTGATGCTGATATAGTTATAGTGTATGGTGGCCCTTGATCTATGATGATGCTGTAAGTTGCAGTTATCTGCTAAATATTTTGTATGGCGGTTTCGTTTGACACGTCGTTGGTCGGACACGACTGTAGGAGTGCGGTCGTGCGGTAGGTTCGCCGATAACCGTAATACTTATATAATATTATTAGTGCACTGTCCCAATGATAATACACTATCGTATTTATAAGGAAAAGACGATATCTGTATCCAACAATATGAGTATATTATACGGAAGAGATGATTGATTTAATATTAGTTTAAAATGAAACATCGAAAATCTACTTATATACGGGCCTGGATAAAATTCACTTCTCTTTAATTTGCATAATAAGTGTTCATACTGTAACGTCACTCAGCAAGCTATATTATTTTAAATACGAAACTAAGTCTCAGGGTTTCAAAAACATTCACTTTTGTAGTTTGTTCGGTGCCGACTCCGTCGATGACAATTTTTATTTTGATCACAGGTCTACGCCGATAAGGCATAGAATGTTCTAGAAGACCCCATCGCCCGCCGCTCTATGACGCGAACCGGCTTCCGCGATTAAAGGCCTATGGTCAATTAATTAGTCGTTCCGTGCCCACCACCGTTGTCGGAGTCGAGGTCGTTCCGTAACATATTTACGCTTCGCATCGCCCTTCAACTTTTGATTACGGAATCAATGCGGTGTTGTGCATTTGCCAGTAGTGGTATCTAATTTTGTATAACGTTATGAGTGCGAGCGGGCGACTCAGTTATTATTTTTACAATATTGTCGTGTAATTGCTTTAACGTACGCGGGTGCTTTAAGGCAGTAACGGGGACGGCGGTAGTAAGGTCATATATTATTATAATTAGACCGCGCGCGGGTGCGAGTCTACCGGACATCGAGAGTGCGTCGGGAATTCGGTGCCATCAGCCAGTATCGTGGATTGAAGCTCCAGAACGGGAAACCAGGCGTTATAGAGGTATGGTCATATTTCGCATGGACTACAGTCGAGCGGTCAGCGGCAACCGGTAACGCGGTATCATAATAGTGATACGTGGTTTTTATTTATCTATACTATAATTAGTTATTGTAAACATATTTATTTGTCATATGATATCAATATTTATTATTTTGTACTATTGCCTTTGTGGCGAATAATATTTTTATATTAAATTTAATTTTAATTTTAAATTTAATTTTCTCGAATAACGAGCAACCCGTTATTATATTATATAGTAGGTGGGCGCCTACATCCCTATATTTACGATCATTGTGAATTATTAATTATTATTTTTCTGAGCTGTGTTGTGTATTTCCATATAATACAGTCCACTTTTGATATTGAAAATTCTCCGAAGTTGTTAGTTATTTATTATTATTAATAACCTATATATTCTCTGTGGTGAAATAGTTCTTAGAATACACGACACAACATAGTGTATAAAATGCTGCGTTCAGGAGCGTATACAAGGGGAGGATGTGGGGGTCAGATCATTTATTGTTTTTGTGTCTGTGTACACGATAAGTACCTAGTCGAAATAATACTTCTATATTCAACTTTAGTATATTTTTCAGTGAGAAAGCGAATCTAGTTGGTTCATTGGGGAGGTAAACATTTAAAAATCCAGTTATTTTCAAAAGCGCCCTAAGAAATAAAAAGAAATTAAGAAAAACGGAAAGTTCGTAAAATGGAAGTACCTAAGTAACTGTTTTAAAAATTATTGTTTTAAGATATTGAAATACGCAAATTACACTGATATCATGGTGTTTGTCAATAAACCGATGATTCGTCGTGCTCGCCTCGTTAATTTTCTGATCGTGTGTAGGATCACAGTAAATAGTACGAAATATATTTCTGTGACGTACTGGTACATATATACGTACATTTTTATTTGATATGCCAATTTTTCCACGTTTACGACAAGTTTTTGAAAATCACATCGCGCCTCAAGACATATTTATTTAGACGTTGTGCAATAAATCATAAACGGCATAAAAATAGGTATATTATAATAATAGTAATAATAATTGTAGGTTTATGTGTTGGTTTTTTTTTCACCACATATATCTTCAGAACTATACATACGTCCTGAATACCATACATAATATATAATATGTGTAAAAATATTTTTTGTTAAAAGTTTTCACCGACTCGTCTATTTCGCGTTCAAATCCACATCATAATTTCCACGATCGATTTGTCGACCAATCGCGACGTTAGATTTGGATTCCGTGTCGACCAACTCGAATTAAATCCTTATAATATAATAATATAGGTATAAAATAACACTGTTAGTACATAACTACCAATTTTCTGTCAACACTATTGAACTTTTTTCCAATTTTTTTCCACTGAGTTGTCTCTAAATACTTTCCAGATTGTCACCACTTCAACCGATTTTTCATTGTTTTGTCTGTGGGCGGAGGAGAGGGGGTTATTTTATTTAAAGTTAACTGTTTTTTAACCGTGTCATTTAAATAATTTAACGATTTTTTTTTTCACAAAGTTGTTCCAAATATTCCTCCGAGTAATTTCGTAATTTCAGTAACTGAACTGCAATCCGTTTTTATGTTTGATGTAATAATAATAATAACTTTTATTCAACTCAACTTAGGTAGCATACATAAATACGAATTAATTTAAATGATAATATAAACTGAGCCGATTACCTCCCCTTTCCTTAAGCAGGCTTGTGATGAGAGGGGGAGACTTCAGACATTAGTTATACAAGTAATACATTATTGAAAATTTTCAACATTTCGACTCCAATCCACTTATCGGAGATTTAATTAAAACTGTAATTCAAAAAAGTAAAAAACTTAAAATGATAATTGTAATATTTAAAATATACTTGTTTAACAAAAACATTGTTTTTCAATTAATCGAAACCATGTACGAACATTTTTTCAAAAAATTATATTTAAAACATATTTTATACTTTTTGAACAATGAGTGTGTATACCTACTACGCTATACCATTTATCCGGTATCATGCACACAACACGGTCATATATTGTTGTTGCAACAATAATAATGTTATTCTATCGTTGCACCTACTTACCTACAACTTACCGTTGTGCTATAAATCCAATTGGAAATCATAAAAAACCCGATTACCACCCCCTCCCACTTTGATTTAATGATTTGCACTTCTCGTGATTATGCATTTAAATTGTTCGTATAAGTTAGAACTGTAGGTATATCACGATTTATTATTATAACGTTCTAACAATCTAACTACTAACTCGTATTGCATGAAGACCAGTGGCGTGCAACTATATAGATATGGTTCAGCGGTTACCACCCATCCCCTCCCCACCACTAACATTAAAGTAAGTGTTTGCAGAATTATTATTATTAGTAAATTATACTGTTGGTAATCTCGACTCGGGATTTCTATAACACCCCCCTTCACCCAGAAATTAAATCCAATATATGCCACTGATTGACACACACATAGGTACACACTCGTATATATTATATATAGATAATAACAAAATAAGACGCTATAAATATTTACGATGGGCTTTAAGTTTAAATTTAAATAACCAAGTTCAACGGGTGTACCAGTGGCGTTCGAGTGCTAAACGCAGACCTCAATTAATTTTCTATTACTTGTCTCTGAACATTTCTGAATTTCGTCTCATTGACGTTTATATTTCGTAGGTAATTTGCTCGTACAATAAACATATTTATTAAAATTTTAAACGTTGCATATATATATATGTTATATCGAACACATTCGTATAAAGTATATTATATTATTATTAATATTATATTATATATTCTGGTTAGAAAAATGTTACAAAACTCGCATAATGCATTTAGTCTGTTGCCCAGGAGAAAATATTATTCATTGTTTATAATAATGCTTATTGAATAAATAAAAATCTTGTATTTGTGTTATTTTACGTTCGAAGTTTGTACCGACCTTATATTATTCGCTCGTACAAAGTTCTTTACCTATTATTTTGTTTTCATAACTTGTTACAATTAATAAATATTTTTGTGTAAGACATGGATCAATTTAAACAGAATGTCTCGTACGACGATGTATGTGGAATTGATGTGGTGATATCTGCAGCTATGGAGTTGATCGATGATTTAGTAGACGAGATCAATACAGTGTTGGAACGGCAAACCGAGACTGTGTACGTTGTTGGTTCATCTGAAAATTGTCGTGCTCGTTACTCATCTACGGGATCACTTGATGCGCTGTTGGACGAAATAGATGTGCAACTGAGTCGGTTCCAGTCATCTGGGTCTGAGTCTTCGGACGACGACAGTACAGATGGTAGTAAGTTTCACCACATTCAGTTGCGGACCAGTCCGAGGATGAGAGCATCGTGGAAGTATTAGTTTCTAAACCGAAGCCAATAGAACTCCCGGACATGCCAGTGGTAGATAGCGGTACCTGGAATCCGGTTGTCGAAGAGTCGGGCATAAGCTTACGGCTACACGGAGAGTGCCGGTTAATCGACTCCTGGACACCGGTAAAACCGCTCCACGCCGTTCATGAAACCGTATCTCCGTCTTACGATGAGCCAGAAATGTCATCAGACCGGAGGCAACCTAGACCAACGGACGAGATGGACGTGTTGGGTAAAAGTGTTGACGAGACAGTCGCCGATGAGATGATCAAAAATCCAAAGATTAAAAAAATCTTTGCTGCACGTTCGGCCGGCTGAAGCAACGGCGCATCAGTCAAGCCCCGATTTCGCAGATCTGACGATACGGCGTTCGTGTTCGATGCCAAACATCGCTGTGCGGTTCTGTCCCGACGAGAGAGTTGATAGCGTCGCCCGAACTCGAAAGCGGCCAAACGATAGCTCACGCGGAGACAGCTGTGCAGCAGGTCGCAAGTTTTTTGCAGGGCCCAACGGATATCAACCTGTGCTCCGTCAACCAGAACCGGAAACCGAGGCGGCTAAACCCGGCAAGCGCCTGTTGATGTGGAAGCGCACAAATCGTTTCGTCAGTCGCTTGTTCTGTTGTGCTTAACGTTGGTGTGTGGTATACAAAGTGTATAATGAACTATAATGTAATAAAGTTCGTACCTCGAACGCTAGTTCAAAAAAAAATATTACACCTAGAATATAAGTTTCTTACACAGTTATATTATACCCACATGCAAATAACGCATTTATGAATTACACTAATAAACCTTTCTGTTACATAATTGTTACCCATTTGTTTTTATTTGATATTATTATATTATTCGTTATTAATAATAACTTATTATTAACAAATGCGTCAACACACGCTAGTGGAAAATTAATTTATGCGACTTGTGAAAATCGTGAAACTATAATATAGGTAATTGTACTGCAGGAATATTTTCGATTTTTTTTGTAACTTGTGTAAAGATCACTTTTTATCGACATTTATAGGAAAAATATAGGAAATTGAAAAAGACAACTGTCTATAAATAGCTCAAAAAGTTGAAATTATTTTGAAAACTTTTATTATGTACAGAAAATGCTAGTATAAAAATTTGGTAGGTAAAAAATAATAAAAATAATTAAATACACAGGTGTATAAGGTTGCTAATGACTGCAGTGATAGGTGATAGCACTGCAATGATAAGACAATAAATAATAACAACAGAAACAAAATTCTTGCAGTAATAACGATATTATTGTTGACAAACATACGATATCGATTATAATAATTGATAGTGGACAGAATTATACGACGGTCACTGAATATTGGCGATTTATCAGGATTTTTCGGTATGCGTTCGCACTAGGCATATTGTTGTGCAGTGCTTGAAAACAATTATAATATTATGTTTACGTTCTATAACCATCAGAACGCGTTTCTTATAAGTATAAAATGATAAAATATTGTAGCATTGATTGTTTTGTAGTCCCTTAAAAACACCAATACTTCTTGTCAGTCAGTGTAAATAATATTATTTAATTGGTATTTAATAATTATTTGTACCTAATTTACTATTAAAATAATCACTCTGTGTAAACGTTTAATAATATAAACATAACATGATTTCATATAGTTTAAATAATAACTCAATAATAATCAACTCAAGTCAATATCGACGTACTGTAGGTATATGAATATGTTCGTGACGTATGTAATTATACTATATAATGGTACATTATATTATTATCTATATTATATAATACTATACTTGTAAGGTAAGTATACCTAAACAGATCACCCGTGGGGGACGAGGTGGCCGAGCGGTCTAAGGCCGCTTCGATTCTCGGTCACTGGGCGGCATATGTCTTCGGGCAAGTCACGGTGTCCGGAGAACAAGTGCCGCTATCCCCCACTCCGGGGCATGGCAGAAACCTACGGGTGCCCCACTAGAAATTCTGCCACAATACACACACGTGTACCAAAAAACCAAACCAACTGTTCCACCCCCACTGTTCCACCCAAAGCAGCCGGCTCGCTGGGGTTTCGTTAGCCGTTGACGGACGGTACAGATCGGATGGAGGAACGCCCGGTTCCCTCTGTTTCGGCAGGGTCGGGTAGCTCGCGAATAACTAATAGCGGGCCGTGGACAGCTTCGATTAAATTACCCGTAGTTCCGAACAGGATGTCCTCTGGGTCGGTTCATGGTCGCCGGTGGGTGCACCGAGCCCACTGGTGGTGTTCTCAACATGTGTTGGGTGCACGGGCGTCGGGGTTTTGCCCCGTCCGGCAGCCCTGCGTCTCAGGGCTTAGTCGGGTCAGGTCGTGTCTCCGGGACACTGCGGTGAGCGACTTGTCCTGCAGCTGATGGCAGGTCTGTCTGTGAGTCCATTCTTCGGTAGACGAGGCCGGTCGTTGTAGTATGTCCAACCTTTTGACTGAAAGGGAGAGATGGGTCTCAGTGGGGCCGGGTAGCTGGCGGCTCCGCGGATGGGTGACACTCCCTCTACGTCGGTTAGAAAACCGGCGGCGCGGAGTTGCGGCTGCCGGTGGCTTGTCCGTCTGCACCCGTTGTACGTCCTTGGATGATCACGGCGGGTGTGGGGTCTCTCTGTTATTCCACTCGAAAGGGTGGCGGCCTAGATTAATTTCTGCGCCTCTCGGACGAGCGTCTGGGGTTAAGGCCGACCGAATGCCCGATTTGCCAATTAAAATCCGGGAGACCTTTTCGGGTCGCACATCCAACCGAAGATGTATTTTTCGGTACTACGGGCGTGGGAGGGGCCCCGTCGGTAACGACGCCTCCCACCGCGAGTGGTCGGAACTGGCTCGCTGGTCTCCGGCTGTTCGTTGTCGGTAAGGAGTTTCGTAGTGGCGGTTCCTTCGCGGGTACTATGTGGTTATGTCGAATAGAAGCATCGTGCTCCCGCTGACAGGTGAAGACCTCTGGTGAATGGTCGTCACGATTGGGGGGTGTGAGCCCACTGGTCGCTGGCGGTTCCTCTCGGGCGTCCAGCCGCTATACCGGTGTAGTCTTCATCATCGGAGGTTTGCCTGCAGCCATACGCAGGTGGTGTGTGGGTAGCACACAGCCTTACCGGGCTAGTTAAATGGCACTAGAGTTTAACTTATGGTACGGAGCTTCGGCTCCGGTGCTGGTGGTCCTTAGACGACCCACCCGCGGCGCGGACGCTATGGTGCCCTCGCTCGGGTGAACCTCTGCGGCTCGTAACTAGCGCAAAGCGCTAATACACGGTCCGTAGTTGTAGCCCTCGGGTACCAAACCAAGGATACTCATGTTCCACCCAAAAACAGGCTAATAACCACGTAGTTGATGCCTTTAAAAAAAAAGAAAAAGATCACCCGTACGGCCGTGCAAATCGAGACGGGCGTTTCGAACACGTTTGCAAAACAATAAAACAATGGTCATGTTATGTAAGATACTAAGGTAGTGTAGGTACTTACACATTTTTACATACCGCTGGTTTCGTTTATTACTTCACCAAACCTAACCTAACCAGCTATGTCATCACTATTACTACTTCTTAACTATGTGGCGAAACGCTTTAATTGACCTTTAATTTGGCCCTGTTGTGCGATAAGAGTGGTTAATTCGTACATTATTCTTGTGCGAATGATTAGTATTGAGTAATACTGTAGTAGGTATAAGCGAATAAGTATGTTACGGTAATTAGTTGTTAGTTATTACTTTATTGTGCGTTTCATACTGGATATCTGCGCGGTACGGTTAAGCAGATGATATAGCGATATACCGATCTTATCATTTGTGGCACTAGCCTCGACATAACGACTAAAAGTACCAAATTTCTATTTTTGCGACATTAACTATTCTACGTGTTTTTGTACGAGGACGATATAATAAAGTAAATAATGTAAGGAAAAATTTAAGTTGAAATAAATAAAGAAATTGGCTGAAGGCTTGAATATATGCTGCTTGGAGTGTCCAAAAACTATTGTTAACCTCTTATATGAACTTCAAAAAAAAAAAAATGGTAGACCATAATAATATGCTGACTTGAATTTCACGTTCACGTTCGTATATTCGGAGCAGGTATTGTCGAAAATACACGAGAAATATTTGAAATTCGTCAAGCACTGACTTCGCGTTCACGTATTCGAAATTTCGAAAAATAAGCGAGAAAACTATGATAATATCATTGATTATAAATACTAGCATTTATAGTCAATAATAATATATAGAATTGAGTTTTGAGTAATAAACAACGACTTCGGCGTCAACGAAAAAAACAAAAAAATAGCTGAAACAACGATATTACTTTGTATCCGGATTTCAAGAGACCTACCTAACCTAACCTATGTAACGTGCAATGAAAACAATGATTTAAATCAATTTTTCTTTTATTTCTTTTTGACTAGTTCCTTTAAATATTAATTATCAATATACACGAATAAATTATCGTTGCACTGAAAGCGTGATATGTTCGGTATACCGTATTACTATACTGGGTATAATTATTATAATAATATAATTGTAGACCATCACAAAATTAGTCACTAAGCATATCGAACTATTATCATGCGTTATTCACAAATAATAATATACATTGATCTTACTTAAATGATTTTATTATAATGTTTGTGACACGAATCTTACACATTTACAAAACAATAGTCATATTAGATATAAGATACTAAGGTACTGTTATAGGTACTCACACATTTTCACATACAGCTGGCTTCGCCAAATATGTTATTCAGTCATTGGTTTGAAAAGAAAATTTCATCTTTTCGGTGGACCTAAGACGAAGCGGACTATAATTAGTATAACAGCCACGGGCCAGGCAACTTTGGCCACCACCGTGGCGGGAACTGTCTGACGTCTAAGCATCAACACGTGTCAGGACTGTCTATGGACTCATACGACGACGTTTCAGACGGACTACCCACCGAATTATCGTCGAGCGACGACGGTACCGAGCGGTTCACACAGGGGCGGTATAATCGTGCTACGTAGGTATACTTACCACAACGGTGCACCGTGTAGCGTATTATCCTGGTGTACCTCTGTTTAACGCGGTGTACCTTGGCGCCCGCAATGTTAACGTGGTGGTGTACCATCCAAAGTATAACCTGGTTCGCCATAGTTATGCACCCGATATACAATGGTGTCACGATTTCCTCGCACCTAGTGGATAGCAATCAGATACCGCTCGGTGGCGAGACGTTTTTCACGAACTGCCGACCGAATTATCACCAAGCGGCGACGGTACTGATCGACTCGCACGGTGGTGGTAAATCGTGGTACCCAGGTATACACCAAGTCGGTGCACCGCGAAGTGTATCCTGGTTACCTCTGTTTAATACGGTGTACCTATTAACGCCCACATGATTAACCCGGTGGCACACCACGCAACGTATAACTTGGTTCACCATAGTTTTGTACCCGGCTTACAATGGTTTACACGACTGCCTCGCTCCCGGTGGACAGCGGTCGGATACCGCTCGGTGGAAAGCCGGTTTGTCCGGTCGTCGGACGGGTCATAGACTCTAAACTACGGTTGATGGTTGACACTGTCAGAATTACAAGTTCCGTCATTCGTTTTGTCCGCGAAGGTGGCCAAAGTGGCCGAACTGATGTCTGGTGGTAATGATATTCAGCTTCGTCTTACCAGTTTTCGCAACGATCTCCGCACACTGTAGTTTGATGTCCGACTAGGTTTGACTGAAGAACACAGAAGACGACACAGCTTTGGACTTCTTATATCTTTGAATATCTATTCGATAGGTAATAGATATGTAGGTAACCTATCTAATATTCTATAAAATTAAAAAAAAAGGTTTTCAAATATAAATTCGTTGTGGTGATGAGTCTGTCGAAATATATGTATTTAAGAATGTATATTATAGGTAATATATTATAATATTTAATGTTAATTTTTTTCTTTTGTCGGAAATAAATATCTATAATTTTACATTTAAACACGAAAAAACGAAAAAATAATAATTATACGGTCTATAATGGATGGCACTATGCTGGTTTGAATATTTTTTTATTTAATCATAAATTCTATATTTAATTGTTTATTACTAGGGCAGTGAAGTTGTTGCATTTGCATGTTTTTTATAAATGCTTATATTTATTGCTGAGTAAACTTAAATTGTGTTTCGTTAAACTCTTAATTTAAACAAAAATAAATTATATTGCAATAAATGCAATTTTAATGATTTTTCATAATTTTCGTTTACATTTAATATTATTTAACTTAATATATAAAATAAAAGTAACAACTACTGACGTAGAAAGACATTTCTTCCGATACAAAAATTTGTTGTGCGATAACAGACTTAAAACATAGAAAAATCATTGTTCAATGCAATAATGTAAGCAATAATTATATTTAGTTTTCAATTTTATTATTTATTAATATTATTACCAGGATTTAGATTCTGAAACGAATTTAATCTCGTACAAATTTTAAACATATAATCTACCGAGCCCGTGGTCTTCCCACCGTTAAATTATTCAACTAAAAGCCGGTTTTTAATAAATCTGACTTATCGAATTTATCCTATGTGCACCTATCTTTCTATAACTAACTACGAGTATTATTAACGCAAGTAAAACAAAATCTAACTAAAGCTATACCTTTAGCATAACTACGACCGCAGTCACATCTTGACAGAAAAATCACTTCATTCGTGAAACTTAAAGCACTTAGTTCTGTATCGGCAGCTATTATAATTCGTGGAAAAAAAATTAAATTAATTGAGAACATTACTTTACTTTACTAAACACTATAATATAAAAACCAAAGTTAAAAAAGTTATAAACTTATTGGTTACCATTATTAAAACAATTCACTTTCAAAACATTACAATATAAATAAACTAATTCTATTCGATTAAACATTTAAAAATTGTATATCATCCTCCAAAATAAACAATGTATTCACCGCAGCTTTCTATAATAATAATAATAATAATATTTATAGCCAGCACAGTATTACATATAATAATATAATATACAGTGACATTTCCATAAAACAAATTTTCTATTTAACGGAATATTTTCTATTTAATGAATTATTTTTTAACATCCACGAGACTTCGTTTTATGGAAGTTTTACTGTAAAATAATAAGTTTATTTAGGTACTATAGTCAAAACAGTATAATATCAATTGTATACACGATATAGTTATGCGTATTAATATAATAATATTAATAGTTACAAACTAAAGTTTATACTGATTAACAAGTAAGAAAAATATAGAATACTCATACATGTTTATAAAACACAATATTATAAGAAAAGTGAATATTATTTAAAAAACAACGTTGTTTAGATTCCAAGTATATAAGTGATTAATTTGCACTGATTTTGTTTTAAATTTAGTGATATATCAATATGTATATAATTTCCTATACACATACCTAAGTTATTCGTACATTAACAGTATTACATTTTCCAAAATGTTTGTTTACTTTTATACTGTTTAAATGACATATTTTTTAATCAAGTATATTGTAAGAATCAAAAAAGTAATCAAAATGTTATCATTGTTAGCTACATCAGTTTCAAAAAAGGTATAGGACCTATAACATATAGGCTGACTGACAGTCTTCGCTCAGTAACGTTTTTTGTATACAATGATATTACATCATCGAATTAAAATTAATACCATCCATTAAAGTGACCCACTTTTTTCTTATTATGGCTGTGTTTGTATCTATTATATTTGCACTATTATTTTTGACACTTTAAAATCAGACTCGGTAAGAAGAAGAGTAGCAAAATGCAAGTATAACTACCTAATGTCTATATGAGTTCTAATATTTACTAGGTACAATAACAATGGGTGGTTTTAGGTTTTATATTTTAAAAGAAATTTAATCTAGTACAAATTTTAAAAATATTATATAACGAGCCTGCGGCCCTTCCCCTTGTAAATTATTTAACTATAAAAGCTAGTTCTTAATAAATCTGACCATCAAATTCATCCTAAAAGCACCAATCATTCTATAACTAATTTTAATTACTTTAAGTAATATTAACGCAAGTAAAATATAATTTAATTACAACTATACC
>JANEHU010000460.1:0-137799 GCA_027563435.1 Nasonovia ribisnigri
TGTTTTAGTTTTCATTTATTAAAAGTTATTAAAAAAAAATGTTATATTAAAATATAATATACCTAACATGTATTTCTTTCACCTATATAGATGCTACCATCAGTTTCCTATATATTATATATTTTCTTAATTTAAAGAAACTTAATTGAATAAGTATTAATAAAGTTTAATGTTACTATACTTAGTTCAGTCAAAGTATTTTAATTTGTTAACTTAAAATTATATTAAATTATATTCATTGTAAAAATAATATACTTGTTATTTTATATATTTTTATATTAATATTGTTATAAAAATGTGTTAACTATATTTTAGCTTTTTTCAAGACTGAAAATGTTCCTTTAAAATTTTATTCACTTTGTTTTTTTTTTTTTAATTTTAACATTTTAAATATTAAAACTTAATATTTTATTCTCTATTTTACTTTTTCAAGACTAAAAGTGTTCTTTTAATTTTTTATATACCTTGTTTTAGTTTTTATTTATTAAAAGTTATTAAAAAAAAGTGTTATATTAAAATATAAAATACCTAACATATTGTATTTCTTTCACCTATATAGATGCTACCATCGGTTTCCTATATATTATATATTTTCTTAATTTAAAGAAACTTAATTGAATAAGTATTAGTCAAGTGTAATGTTACTATACTTAGTTGAGTCAAAGTATTTTAATTTCTTAACTTAAAATTATATTAAATTATATTCATTGTAAAATTTAATTAATGTAAATAGAACGTTTTGCAAAAATTTTGGTCAAAACGTACTATTTGTGTTAATCAAAGCAAAACGTACTATTTGTAACAAATAGTACGTTTTGATCCAATTCAAAATTTAAAAAGCTACATTTAAGTACAAAAAATACATTTTAAAATACTTTTTTCTACAGAAACTTATTTCATATATTTTTATCTATTTTTAAACATTTTTGCAACATGTATATCTCAATTATTTATTGCACAGCAGAAAATGACCTTTCCTGAAAAATATGTAAAATGCCAATAGTACGTTTTGCATTGTCGCCCCACAATTAAGCAAATAAAACGTGTGGTCAAAAATTAGCATTAGTCATTGCTATTTAACTGAGTCATTAGATGATAATATTATAATTTAAATAACACAAGAAAATATGTTATTTTATCAATATATGTAAAGAATAAATATTCGATATTTTAAACAAAAAAGTGGGCGTGTATAAACTATCAATTACATTAACGTCGAACGCTACATAATTACATTTTAATATTATTCCTACTAAACATAGCTAATAATATTACATATAATCAAGTAAATAGTTCTATCGGCGATGACTTTGTATCGGAAATTAAAAAGAAAGTAAAATACCTTAGGCTATAACACTTTGCTTGAGGAAATTTTGATTTAAAATGACGTTATTGAAAAGAGAGTATAGACGAATAGTCACTGATGTTGACCGAGCAAAATATACGGAGTATACCTATACATTACAATAATATGCAAAGCGCGTAGTTTTCGGTCAAATAATGATATCCCCAGAACATTAATAAAAGTGAAAATATACAAACGCGTATATATTATAAAAAGTAATGCGAATAATTTTCATGCGGAAATAAAAGCAACAAACGACACCACCGCCGTCGTGTATATATATATATATAGGTATAAAATATAGTGTATGGATTGGGTAGAGGAGTCGCGAGGGCGGCGAAAGTCGCATTACCGCCACGTAATGACGTAATTCAAAACACCTCCGAAACATCGTTTCACAAAAGCCAGGGCGAGACCAAGATAAATAGAACGGCCATTTTATGGCCTTTGTGACACGACTGCGACCCCACAATCCAATAAAACCAGGGGGGTATATATACGTGGCTATTATGTTTGCTTTGCATCCTGCGGCGGAAATCTCCGTAAAAACCAATGTTTTTCCATCCCCCAAATGCTATTTCCCTTTTTACTCTGTACCACCGAGACTGTGGTGTGTATATATATACTATATAGGTGTACTGCACTGGAAATACAAACACCCCGACTACCTCACGCGTACAGGTATACGAAGGTAAAAGTAGTGGAGGTGTTGGCGCTGGTGGTGGTGTACTGTTGTAGGACGTAGGTGGTTGTAGTGTTAGGGACCGTGGTATGTATATGTATAGGATGAGCTACCAAGTTTTCTTGTTTTTCTATAAGGTTACAACAGGAAATCGGGATAACACGGAGGACTAGTAAGTATATTTGTATAGATAGGTACCTATACCACAGTCACCACGATATCCACGTATACCGGGTTTACATAGAATACATCGACGATGCGATAAAACTGTAGCAGGCTTTCTGAGATAACCGTGAGTTCAAAATTCCGGAAAATCAAGGGGTTTTCGAGTAGTTTCCGTTATTTTTTTTTACTTACCTATATAAACGATGAATAAAAAACCTACGCCCTAACCTAACTGAAATCAATTCATTAACAAGACTTGTCCGCTGAGATGGGTGAAAAATATAATGTAAATACAGTATAATTAATTCCAATAGTGATTATTTCGAATAGGTATATCTAAAAAGTCTATACTATTTACGAATAAACAAATCAAGTCAAAATCAGAGCGGAAGTAATGATGTCTGGCACCTATTGTACGAAAACAGTATAGGCCTATCGTTCACGCTCAACGATTACTAATTAAAATGTTATTAAAAATAATTTCTTATTCACTAAGGTCAACAATATCGCAAAAAGATTGCGAGGTATTTAGAAAAGAAATTTATCAACAGTAACTAATTTAAATCGTTTGCATACTTTTATATAATAGCATGTACAATTTACATTGTATAGTAAATTATAGTATGTAATGTATGGCATACATTCCTAAGGTATAATATTTAAATATTCGAGATTGAACAATTGTTTTTGCATTAGTAAAGTGTATATGCGTTGTTTGGAAAAGGTACCACGTTGAAAAAAAAACCTATTACAAGTTAGTAAAGATTAAATAATACGTAATATTTATCAGGTGAGAACGCTTATCATAAATTTTAAGTAAGCATGTATTGATAAATTATAATATTTTATTTTGAGACCTTCTTTTCACGAAGCAAAACATTAAAAAAAAAATTAGTTACAGTTGATGAAATTATTTTAAACCTTAGTGCAAAAACTGTTTTACATTTAATTATATAAATAATCTATTACAATATTATATGTTAATATTATTCATTTTATTTTAAACAACGATTGCGTCATGAGATTTAAAAGATATCTATGGATACTAATGTATGAAGGGTACGTAAAAACCATAAATAAAAAAGTAAATTCAAGAGATAAAAACCGGATGTACAAGATGGATAATAATATGCAAGTTTTAAATTGCAAACGTACCTACACTCTACAGTACAATTGGAAATTCAGCAAACTAAAATTGTCTTTTAAATCAAATAATAAAAACAAAATTAAATAATATTATACAAGGGATGGAATCAACGGTAGCTTTTCTGTTAAATATTTCCAGGTGCATATTATCTAAATAAATGACAATGCCATACTAAAAAATTCAATACATTTTGATATGAAAAATGTCAACACCGTTTATTTGTTCGGTTTTAATAATAACCAAATTACGCTATTTCCTTATCGTGGTTTGAATTATTTGGGAAATAAAAAAAAAAACAAACAGACAAACGAGCCATAAACTTAAATAACTGAGTCAGAAAGAGAGATTATACAGTTAAGAGTAAAATGTTCCGAATAAGTTTAATAATTTAAATAATTAGAAACTTTAATAAACATATATCTTATCGAAACTGTATCAAATCAAAATGTTATTGTAGAAATTTCGTATATATTAATAATATAATTATAATAATGACCGAAAACAGTTAAAATTACTTTCGTCGTTGTGAATACAAATTATTGTAAACAAAACTTATTCAAACAGCTTTAAAGAGTATTGTTGTAAAATTAGTTTTTTTCTGTTTGAATATTTTTAAATTAAAAACAATCAAGTTCGATACAGAACTTCAACAAAATCTAGTAATCTGTATAATGTATTTTTTTATTTTAATAAATAATAAAATATTCTTCAACACACAAAAAAAATGTTATTTATTTTAAATTAATACACGGAAAAATATTACGTGTGCAATTATTATATTTTTGTTTCGAGCAAATCCGAGAGAGTATTTTGTTTTTTTTTTAGTATGCTGCAGTTTATAAATTAAAACAATAAATTCTCGAGTAAATAAGAGAATAATAATATAGTACTTCCTGCATGTATACATATATATATAATATATATAAACTAATAAAAAATTGCCAATTAATTATAAAAGTTGTAATGCTGTATATTATATATATTATTCATTAATGGTACCAGGATTTCGTAGTTTACCTTTATATAATAAAAAATAAACACGTAGCTATACCTACATCTAATTACGAAATTCCAGTTTTAAATTATTATACTATTATAGTTTAAGTGTTTAGCGTAATATAATAATAATATAACGTATACGTCGTACGCGTATACAATATACATATCTCTATAATGATAGTGTATTCGAAGTTATCATATATTGTAGAAACACAGCCGTACATTATGTAGTGTGTTTGAGGTGTAATTATTTTAAAGTATGACGGAAAAATTTTAACTTAACCGAGTTTAACCTGTGTAAATATAATATATGTCTAATGTTATACATTTGTAATATAGTTCACACGGTTCATTGAAGTTCACTTTATATTTTTACAATACGCATAACTGCAGTACCTATACATTCAAACCTCGAGTAAAAAAAAAATTGTAAGCCATAGGTAGCTATTATATTATTTTTATTTAAATTCGTTTTTTTTTAATCTGACATTTTAATTTTACACATTTTTTAACACCACTTTATGTACTTCCGAACACACACACACACACACACACACACACACACACACACACACACACACACACACACACACACACACACACACACACACACAAAATATTTGATATGAAAAATATCTCTAGGAAAAAACTTTTGCAATTTGTTTATATGGTACCTATACCTACTACATTATTTTCCATTCATTTTTACATAGGTACATATTATTGTTATATTCGTTTATATATTTTTTCATTGCAAATGTGCCAACTAGCAAACTAAACGCGCAATAATTATAAGCACGATAAACGTTCTAGTCGCCAAAGAAATTCAAAAAATTGTTGTCTCTATGAACATAAATCTCGATTGTACATAGCAATAAAATCATAGTTTCGGAAAAACAAAGCCGTCGTATATATGTTATACCAGATATGATATATCATATTACTTGTAGAATATTATAATATTATGTACCTATACGCACATATGGCAATAATGTTGACAGCCCTTATCCAACTTATGAGTAAGTGGGAAAAAATTGGGAAGGAAAATCTTTAACTATTTTATCAGTGGAAGCAATTTACCCGGGCACAACAAATATTAATACCAAATTTAAAAGTAAAACAAGTATATTATTGGGATGCAACTTACGCCCAGTTCAATATTATCAATACAATATCGTACCTATATGTCATCGTGTGAATATAATGTACCTACGATGTATGTGTAACATACCGCATCACGCGTAGTAAATAAAATATGTTTCCGGTAGACAAAAATTTCTTAATTTCTTATATAAATCTCAAATTATTTGGGTCGCTGAAAACACTTAACAATCGAATGCCTATGGTCAATAACATCATATTGTTATAATAGGTACAGCCTAAATATATCCAATAAATAAATAATGTAAGTTATGTTAATACGCCTATAGAATAATATTTGTATTCGCAACATTAAAAATTGTAAGAAGGGAATAAGTAATAAAAATATATAATCCCGTTTAATGATAATACACTAGTAAACGCATTTGGTTTTTAATTATATTTAATTATATTAATTTTACCTATATCGTTTATAGTGAGCTGGGTATTGTTACCGCTGTTAAGTAAGTCAATCCGATTGCGAAACCTCCTCGGTGAGGTACCTGGAGCTATACGTCGGTCTGCAGTCTATTACGCTGAATCTATCGTGTAGTGCGAGGTATCATAATGACCGCGTAAGAAGACATTTGTCAATAAAACATAATTTATAGCCGTAGCCGTTTTATTTTGTAACCCTATAAAAAATTTATTTTACGTTTGGCAACCGTCCCCGGGTTCACGAGTGGGGCTCGCACGTGTATATTATTATTATATATTTTATACGCTACTCGTCTGATGGCATGTTTTATTACTATGTGGGCGGCGTCGAATTGACCGCGTCAAAATAAAAAAAAACTAAAAAGGGCGCAAAACATTATAACGTGCGCTGTATAAAGGTAATATGTTTATTGTTAAAATATACGACAGTTTATGTTGTATCTGACTAAAAACGCAAAAAGTTATAAGTCAGTCATATTCGTATGCAATAATATCACAAACTTGTTTAACGTGTCATTATAGGTACTAGTCACTATAGTGTACTACCATGCGTCCATAACTATATTACGATATAATATAGCACACACAACTATTACAACACATCACTCATAATATACAACTGTCATACTCATAGTAACAATATGATCCATAGAGTATTCTAAATACTATTTACCTATTCTAGATAGTGTTGGTCAAATTATACTGAAAAGGGGTGGTGGCATGCCCTATTTGAATATTATAAATATAATTTATGGTTATAAATATTGAAAAATAGCTCATGATGGAGTGGTATTTATCCCTCTCGATCACCGATTTCCATGATATTTATAATTAGTCCATCACTTATTTTGAAAAGATTTATCCTCAATCTTGCAAACAAATTAATAAAATCAATTGTATTATTGCTCAGCGACAAATGCTCGGCTGTATAGGTTCATATTTTAATAAGTAAGAATTAGGTACTTTTGCTCAGTGGCATAATATATAATATAACATATTATATTATAAACCATGATGCAAAACATATTATAAGTCAGTACCCATTACCCACTCGTAATCCCTTAATTAATTACAATATAATATATAATGTAAATTATATAATTATTATGACTAAATATTATTATTGTCTGATACATGTAACATAGGTATATTTTATTATAATATATTTCTAGTAACAACTAACAATAATAGGTGTTCAACGTTCACTGCTACATTACTCTATTATTTCGTATTCGTATGGCAATAATAATTCTTCACGTATTTCGTGCACGTGATGTCCGGTGCCAGCGACGGTTGGCTGACGCGGCGTACTCGAGGAAGTGTGAAAAAATAACACGTATTTATATATATAATATTATACACATATATATATATATATATATATATATATATGCACGACGCACATAGCTTCGTCGTCATCCCCGTCTACCATTTCGAAAGCACGTACATATATATATATATCCTGTACATGGTGAGAGAGTCAGTGAGAGAGGGAGGGAGGGAGTTACACCCATCGGCTGACCAAGGCATATAATATATAAATATGTGCGTGCACGTTTGCTCAGGGTATTCTGCTGACTGCAGGGGCACGGTCTTTCTCTCTTTTTCTCCTACTTCACTCTTTATCACTCTCTCAGTCTCATTCTCTTTTTCGTATCTCGTATTATTGACTCGTCCGATCACGCGTGCACAGTCCGACGGTTTTCCACTCGATCGTCGAGTGCCCCCCAGGCCTGATGTAGGCTCAATTTATTATATACTATATTCTTCTCGTCTCTTTCCGAGGCCAAACGCGCATTATAATATACGACTGGGGTCGCGGAGGGAGATCGGATGTCGAAAGACCCCTAGAGCGCGGGATCCCAGAGACAAGAACGACGAGTATATATAATAATAAAAATATAAAATACATATGAGCCGTACATATACAATATATAATATAATAATATGATGTAGTGGTGCCGTTGACGATAAATTTTGCCGTCTCACCGGAAAACAATATACGCGCGTTTGAACAATGGGGCCAGATAGACGCGTAATTACTCGCTAAGCCCCGCGTGCTCGCGCTCGCGCACACAATATATATATATATATATATAATGTGTATGGTTGACAATCTCAAGTCGCGATACTTTATTATACTTCAATATAGGTAATATACATTATCGGCGTACGGAATTTGTGGGCAAAAATTGTTTTCCCTCGAACCCGGTTCTGAGTTACAATATTAATTATAGATATATTATAGGTACCTATCTATAGAGAGGGAACTGATCTAAAAGTCACTCGAATTTCACGTGTATACTACGGTATGTCGATCGTCTCAAGAGTAATTTATCCGCTGGGTTAGATATTGCAATATTCAATATTGTATTGTTTTGCTTCAACGAGTTTCACGGTGAACGTGCACCAAAACGCGTATAAGGGACAAGTGTGTTACCTAATTAAAAATACACATTAGATTGACGTGATAAACGAAGGACATCTTGGTTCAGGTAGTGTGCTAATATTAAGTATTGCTCTCACAGGCCACAGCTGGTTTAAGTGAGCATATAGTTTGTTCTCAAAAAACAATGATATGAGTCATATGTGTTAACTGCAGCAGCGTTCATCGAGAGCTTTGGATTACGACGACCGCGAAACCGTCAGAAAATATACGAGTGCGATACGATCAATCTCCAAATCATCAAACACCAAAATAAACATGCAAACCTATTAAATCCGAACTAATAATATATTGAAAACTATTAAAACACGCTTAACGTGGTCTTCAAATGTAGGGAATTGCTATAAGAAATCTAATTTAAATAAAGTTCAAACTTTTCAAAATATCTTCCTTAAGCAATTGACAAAACAATGCTCCTTTTTGAATTCAGACCATACACTTCATAAAAATCTCAGAATAACTTCTAGTATAATACCTTAATCAAATACCTTTATTAGAGATTCCGCGAAAGACAACTTCACCATTTCATTGCAATTCACTTATTTACAAAGTTAACAAATGTATCGTTCTTAATTTATTATATATACCATATTATCTTTCAAGACGCTTAAAGCTTAAATGATGTCAAGGTGTTTAATTTAATAATATAACAATAGTAAAACCAAAATCATTATATTAATAATAATTTAACTAACTACTAAAATCAGTTATCAATGGCCGTAGTTTTCCGACAAAATAGACATATTATACTTATTTTCTTTTAACTCTTTATCGTTGTGTACGTGGACTGTTTCCGTGCATTTTTAATAGCAAAACAATGTACATATATGTAAAAGTGAGTAAAACAAATTCACAAAGATTATACATATCATTAAATAAAAAAAAATATTATATAATATGTACGGTAAATAATTACAATCGATCGAATAATTTATTTTTCACGGCCTCGATTATTTGTATTATTATTATTATTATTATTATTATTTGTATACAACGCGTGCGCCCATTCTACTACCATATACCTATTATCATTTTACACGTGCATTACACTCGCCATTGTCATCGAAACGGGTGCATTATATACTGCAATTTGTAGTGTACCTGTGTAGTGTGTACACGTTAAAATCTTCATATTGAATAATACCTTATACATTATAACACTAATATTATAGTGATCTTAACCCACGACCCTGGTCGATATACGGAATGATTCACCAAGCATGCTGATGCTGTCCTTAATGATTGTATTTTCAAATCCTTGAATTTGTATAGGTACCTATACTAGCTATTAACTAATAAAAAAATGTCATATGATCTAAGCTTCATTATTTTTCCGAATGGGAACCCCCAATGAAGATTTTAAAGTGGGTTATACTTAAATCGAATAATAGTCCTAGACGATAGGTTTAGAAGATATGGCCATAAGGGGGCTGTAGTTATGGTTTAAACATTAAAGTAACTAAAGTTTTATAGTTTTTTAAAAACTGGCGAGGTATAATAGGTATGTATGACTACTAGACTGGAATGTATTATATCTATTTTATGTCTTATGTAAAACCATTATTAATTGTAAAGAACTTAGTAGATAATGTGTGAAAACAAACTCATTTGAAATTCGATTAAGCTGCATCAATATTTTCATAATAAAAAAAAAATCAATTGCTTAAAAATTTGGAGTTAAAAAATGTAGTTTTCATTTTAAAAAATAAGTTTGTACTGTAGGAAACTTTAGTACGAAAATCTAAAGTATTTAAAATTATAATATGGTTACCAGTATAGTATACCAGCTACAAATTCAAAATATCCAAATTGTAATAAAATGCATTTATTAAGTATAATAGATCAGTGATAATTTCTGGTGAATCATTTTGTATATTACATATTATGTTTGTAACTTTGTTAGTATACTTTAAAACTATACAAGATTCATATGCTACAGAAAGTAGATATAGATGTATCATATAAATTTAATTGTGAAATAGACGAATTAATTTTTTGACGTTTATACGTGGGTATGTTATAAATATTTCGTTAAAATGTCAGATCTGCAAAATAAAAATACCCTCCTGGCCGGGGTGAAAAATTGTTTAAAAAACCAATCGGTAGATTTTCAGTGTTAAAATAATACAATTTCGGTCCTTCTTCCTCTATCCTTATGGCTACACCGATCGATCGAAATAAAAGGTTAAGCTGTGCACAACCTCCGCCATTGGCGCAGCGGGTTCCAAACCACGCGAGCGATTATGCGACGATTCAAAATATAATATTATAATGATACAGTTCGCGAGTGCTGGACGACGACGGTGACATTTACCGTGTAAAATATTAATATCACGTAATAAAAATTGAGATACATAATATTTTATTATTTTGTAAGCACAATATTCTGTTATAAACCCGGACAGTGCATGTACATTGTAAGATCACGGAGCTCTATACAATATATTTTATATGTCGTACACAGATTTTATTAGATTTAGCAATCGGATCAAACGGTTTTGAGCGCCCGATAGCAATTTAATGAAAAAAAACATGTTGAGGAAAATAACGAAAAAAAATTACTATGTACTACGAATCTTTTAAGTGCATAAATTATTATATCTTAAGCTTACACGCAAGCATTTTGCGTAAGACTCTGAGTCAAATAATCAGTCGGAAAACCTGACGTCGATGTTGAAACCCGTTTAATTACGTTGATGAGTAGGTACGGCTGTTAAGTAGTTGCGGAAAACTAATGAGCCACAAGATGCGGTTATAATACCATACATGCCATAGGTACTTACCCACAGTTCAAAACAGACTACGCTATATTATATGTATACAGAATGATTCAACAAGCATGTTCACCCCCTTTTTTTCTTCAACAACGGAGTTATTCAAAATCTGCAGATTTATGGAATTCTTAACAGACCATATTTTCAAACATTATTCTCACTTTTTTACTGTAAATTATTTAGCAATATTTTTTTTCGGAAAAGGTTGATGTAGGTACCTAATTCAATAGTCTAATGAGTAATTGTAAAATTACCTATTTAAAATGGGTTAAACTGCAAATATAATATAAAATAGATGTAATACCAGATATAGTATATACCATTTTAATAAATTTTAAAATATATTAATAACTACAATTTTTAAATCATCATAATCCCTTATTTTCTGAACACATTGTCATGGACGTATTATTCTTAGTCCACAAAGTTAAATAACTTAAAAACTATTCTTTTTAATTTTTATTTTGATACCGTAAAATTTTCAGAAAATATATCTAATAAATAATTTACAATATGAATGAGGGGTTCTCATTTGAAAAACAGAAGTTTGTATTTTCCCAAGATACTCGTTCAGTAGGAGACAATAATTTCAATAATTTGAAAATATGGTCTTTGTAGAGCACCATTATTATAGACAAATGAGTGGTGGGGGGGGGGGGGGTAGCACGCTTGCTGAATCATCCTATATAATATAGGGCATGTGACAAAGTTCTGAGAATTTTACAATATTATAATCGTCAACGAGAAACTACAGTGAAAAATAAAAACCTACTTTTCCTATAGGTAGGTACGTACGACGAGGCGATCATCCTGCGGTCTTTTGACATTTAAGCCGGTGGTTCTCTGCAATATCTGAGTACTTACTATAAACATTATACATACTCTATACGTCGCGGTGCCGTCTATGAAGTTCAGAAACCTCGAGTTTGTATAACTGTGATCGCCGCAATATAATGCATTATTATAATAGGACACTATATGCGACGACACTTAACGGTTCTACCCGCGTGCGACGCTAATAGCGAATTTAATAATAATTAATCTTTGATCGTCGGCGCACCAACAATAATGATAATAATATTATTATATGTCCCGTTAGATGCGGCGATTGAGGGACTCAAAACTTTCTATACCTACTTATTATGGTACACTGACGGCGTTCGAGACGAGTTTTCTCGATCGCGGAGTGTTCTCTGAAGTGTGGTGCAGGGAAACAATGGGACTAGTTTGTCACCGAAATCCGCATGAAAGAAAAAAAAAACTAACACATAATTCAATACCGATTACACGGTAACATTAATATAATAATAATAATGTACAACATCGCATTGTACATATACACGGGGGTCCGCTGTTGGTTATACTTTATACATATAATATTAAACTCGCATGAACTACATATTTTTACTATTATTACTGTACCCATGTTGTTGTGCCGATATATTATTATTATTACTCGGCGACATTGTTTTATGGTATTATTATTATTATTATTATTATTATTGTCTATACGTATATAGTGCCGATTTATAGTGGTCCGTTAGAAAGCGCTACTTCTATACATGGAAATGATATGCGCGTCTCGGGGTTTCTCTGGAAACCGGCTCGTGTGTCGCGATCGTCGTAAACTTTTAACAATATTATATTATTATTAGCGTGTAATGGATTTTTCTTTTATTTCATATATTTATTATTATTTATTATTATGAGTCGTCGTTACGTCCTTCGAGGCGTTCTGATATTTCCCGACGGGATTGACGTCGCAACGCATATGATTATATTACAATTTATATTATATTATATTATACTGTACCTACATATATAGTGTTACACACGCGGACTAGTCTTAAATATTATCACAATAACGTTCGCGACCGACGACGATGGCGGTATTACATTATTATATACCGACTGACGCCATCATCGTTCGACTTGAAATCTTTCGGATTTGTCGTACGCTCCGACGACGACTGCTGTCAGTCGCTGTGGCCGCACGCCGATCGTTTATTATATACGTCACATAACGTCTCGTTGATGTCCTAGATCTATACATACTGTTGTATATATGTTATATACCATATTACTTTTATTATAATAAGTGTCATATATGTATACATAACATTACCAATATATATATTTTTTTATATATATATGCGCGTCATTCATCAATCGCCGGGACTTTTTAACGATTCATCTCTCGATCCCGAACAGCCGCGTCGATCATTTATATAAGTTTCGTACCCGGCGTGCTGTTGCGCGTATAATAATATATTACATACTCGTAGCTATTTTTACTGTGTGAAATCTGCACAGCTCGGAACACATGTGCAAGGCGCAAGCCCACTACGCCACCTCCGACCGAAATAATTTAACCATTATAATCATGTGTTCTCTGGTATGGGCGACACTCGATACAATATACATATGATATTGTGCAGCTTGTGTGGTTATGTGCGCGTGCGGTGTAATTTCCATGAGTTAAAAAAAAAGAAGATAAATCACGATATTCGTCGATCCGGAGCCGCGTGCCGATCTATAATGCTCAGCCATTGTTTCCGTCTTATACTATCCATATATATAATAGCCGTATAGTCTTTCGTCGCTGGCACACTCTATATACCTATTGCCGTATTCCGATCGATCACTGAGGTTATTTTCGTGCCCACCATATAAATCAAGTCTTTGTGAATCGTAACTCCGAGCGGTGAGTATAAAATTATAATATATTGCGAGAGACAATCGAAAAATATAGTACCTATTATAATATAGTGTATATACTGGAATTGGTGTATCGATAGGGTTGTCCAATTGTCATAATAATACGTAATCAACTGTCAAAAGTATGAAATATACGAAAATATCGGAAGCCTATAGATGGTGTATAGCCTGAACAGAGTGAACGATCTTTGAAATAGTTAGATAAAAAAAATCAATACAACGATAGATTAATCAAAACAATCGAACTGCAGTTCCAGGTGTACATTCTTTAAATACGAACGGCGATGCAGGCAACGGAATTAACGAGTACCTACCTACCTACCTACACCTACCTACAGGGAAAAATGAATAATGCATTTAATGTAAATTTCATCAAAAATATGTTAATAAGAAAAAATTAATAAGTAAATGAATAATATAACTGCCAGTAAAAAAATTGGCGTATAACATTTGTGCCGAGAAAATACATTGAAATTTGAAATATTAATTTATTCGCGGTCGGCTAAACTCGAATCGATCCAACATCAGGACCAACCATTATTTAACGTACACAATATATTGTTATTTCTCTTAAAATTATAATATATAATATTATCTACATGACGCTATCATAATATGATTATGTTGTAGACTGTTATATTCCTAGATACGATGTGCGTCATATGACTGTGTCACTATGCATAATATTATTATGCATATACGCCAACGCGTGTGTGACTCGTTAGGTTGGAGCACAACGTCCGATATTCACGTACCTAAGACATATATACTATACGAACACGTGTAAACACCGATGACGTATTGTGTGTCTATATATATTTATATATATATGTTTATATAAAATACGTAACGAACTATCAATTAAAATTATATTTTTGATATCCACTCAAAAACCATACTGTAAATACCATCAATACGACGTCATATATTATTATGCTCATGGTTTTCGGCCAAGACCATAATTTGTTTTAACCGATTTCACATACCCACAGGTTAGCCTACCTACCTGCCTATTAATTATTGTATACTTGCAATATCGAAGACTATGTTTTGCGGCCGGTGTACAGCACAATAATACTTTACATTCAAATTAATTACACGAAACGACAATGCACCGGCGGGATCACGAATATAACGAACGTTCGTTTCGTTCGCCGCACAGACAAAGAGACGCCTGCGATGATGAACATTTTGCTGATTGAATGATAACTTTTAATACACTAACAAGTTGACCCGGAAAATAATGATCACGATAATGAATAAGCACTTTGCAGTTAACGCGTTGTATATAATATAGCGTTTAACCGAAAACGGAGGAGTTGGAAAAAATTTAATAAACATTTGATGTGCCAGCGAATATTTGACAAGTCGATTTTTTAATTATTATTTCCCAATTAATTTTGGGTGCAATTTGTGTGTTATTATTATTTTGTGAAATATATGAGTTCTCGCAGAGATTAAGTTTTTCAATTAACTGTTAAACGAAAATGCGGCCTATCGCTGTATCATGGGATTATATTATGCTATTATTATACAGGGGCACCGACACAAACAAATCTCCCGACGTTTATCATATTTTTTAATTGTCATTTTTCAGCGCCTCAGAAAGAACATACAGAATATTTTTTTAAGATAACAAAGAGTAAAAAATGAAACTGTTACGCGCCTGTGATGTTTTCAAAATAAACGTATTGATCGAGAACAGGAAGGTCAGGTCCTACGAAGTCGTTTTAACACTTTTAAGTTTAACATTTGACATTTTATCGTGATTGTTGATTTCCAAAAATAATAACATTAATAACCTAGGTACCTATATAATATATTATAAGCAACATATTCTACTGCGGTATTTCGCTAACCGCGGTCACATAACGATTTGTATGTTTTATTTGAAATTTAAAATAATATCTTCACACGGTACGACACACATAAGACATGACATTGTATGATATAAAATATACACTATACAGGTGAACCTAACACCGCGAAATATTGTTTGTTGGATTTTCAAATTGCATATAACCTCTACCGCCTCCACCATTGTCTTCGTTGGATGAATACCCTGTAATTTCAGACCCATACGATGATGGTTGCTTTTTAAACTATTTTAGGTTTACTTCAAAAGCGAAATATACGCGTTCACACATAGGGCGTAGTGTATATTATATACTTTAGAACGTACCTTTTAATTCGATGAAGTACGGAAGCGCGACAGTGAGTTTAACTTTAATACAAAGATGCGACTTATGAGCTTGCATGCAGTAAAACGATCCGTTAGATACCTATAGATACCAGTATATACCACCATATATAAAGGGGACTCACGCGTTATAAGCTGATGACCACTCGAGTGCAAGGAGGTTATATTGTATCCGGTCAAAGGAGTGTTTACGGTTTTAGAATGTCTATATTATATGTATAGATACAACATAATAATATAATGTTATATTATTATCAATTATATGAATAGAGATAAATGTCGAAATTCTTAATTATTTGAAAATAACGTTTTAACCACAATAATATAATAGGTAGATATCTGTATACGTATTAGAAATACGACGAGGAAAATGTACAGAAAATTCAAAACCAATAAAAAATATTAAATCAAGAATAATCAAACCATACACAGAAGTAATACTAATATATGAGACAAAACACATTCATTTTGAATTGTTTTTATCCAAATTCAAGATACAAATGTGATTCTATAATAAATTGCAAACATTAATTCATATATCATATTTCCTATTATTTGTTTACCCTGTCTACGTGCATATATTTGTGAAACAAATTCGCATGATTTCTCAACGACTGCCAAAATACTGCTGAATATATTATGGTCTAAAATGTAGACTGCAAAATCATAAAGTGTTTCTAAACTTTTCGATAGATAAATATCACTCGAACAATGATGAAAACATTATTATTTAAATAAAGATCATTTAAAGTCTATCGGTGCATAAAGTTAGCTGTGCACTACAAAATAGTATCTCTTTATATTATATAAGTTTTGAAGAGTATGTTCTGTTACGGATTATGAAATTTAAAAATGTTACGTTGGTGTGTAAAAATCGAACGCCGCCGCCGACCGCAGAGGTTCCCACGCCAACAATAACGGCGTATATGGTCACCACTACAAGGGCATAGTATGAAATGTTAATTATAAGTGGATAAGACAATATAATTCGGTATCGTATAATATGTTAAATAATAGGTGAACAAATTATATTTTAACCACTTACCAGACCTCGCAGACGCCGCCATCTACACCGTATCACATATAATTATAATGTTATTACTTATTTTCATTATTTTTGTTTTTATTATGGGTAGAATAATTTTCACATACAACGACGAATATTTTACAACATAATTCACACGAGTGAAAATAATATTATGTACGGTTTTACATGTATGGTTCTCTTTTATCTACGCAACCCGAGCTCCAGAGATCAAAAATTCTCTATGATGCGTTATATATTTAAAAGCTATAATACAACCAGTTGACTGAATCGATGGTGGAGTATTCGCGCCGAACCCACATTTACTCGTTGGTATATCGTATAAAACACGTCCATGGTATACGTGTCATACTTAATTCGACATTTGTATTATGTAGGTACAAAATATTATATAAACTGTTTGTAAGATGTGCGTGTGCGAGAATTTCGCAAATTTTTCTTGCTGTAATTGTTTAGATTTTATAAATTGGTTTTTATTTCACAGTGGCTTTATCATGCGAGTTTGGACAGTACAAAAACCGCACCAGTAATACAATGATTTGGATAATTATCATTTTATTTATATAGTTTTGTGCAATCGACTTTGCCGATCCCATAGTCTATAATAATAAATGGACGGAAACGTGACACTGCAGTGGCAACTCTACGAAATCTACAGCGAATGTGGGGGTAATATCTCCCACACGGAAATCAAATTTTGTACACATTACAGCAAGTACTTATGAGTAATAATAATATAAATATATTATGCGTACTGTCTATACCGTATACTGAATATATGTCTATTAACAATTTTATTTTCCCACCTCCTACGAGAAAAAATCATGGATACGCTACTGGGTCAGTGTATAGGTGCATATAGAATAGGTTTTGGTTCTTTAAATAAACTTTCAAACTCGATAATATTTTTATTCATACTTACGTACGGTTAAAGTATTGTTTTGTCGTTTCCAACCTTTACGCGTGACAATTAAAAAAAAAAAATGTTGTAAGTGTTTCAGATAAAAAGATTATGTTTCTGACGGTAAAATCAATAAAAGAACAACAAAGACATTTCGCTTATTATTTTGTTTCATTTAACACTTTTAAGTATTAATTACACCATGACTGTAACAGTTATTTACTGGTCGTAGTGATATAATTATATTTAAGAAAATAAATATTAAAATTATTGAATTGGTGGTGATAGAAATAATAACACCTCGATTGATGTGATGAAATTATGTCAACGAAATTATACAAAAAAACAGACACAATTATTGTAATAATATTATTGAGTTCATTTAATTTCATTAAAATAAACTATTTTGTGTCTATTTATAAATCTACAAAATTACTCAACAAATCATACTGCACATCGAGTTAAAAATACAATATAATTTCCTTTGGGATATATAAACCTATAGTTTATCGATACGAATAAATATAAAAATATTTAAAAATATATAAATATATATAAAAATATTTTCCTTATGGTCTTCAACATTTTATTTTCATATTCATAAATCCTGTATACAACACACTGACAGACTACAGCAATATATGGTGCAGTAATTTCGTGTGTGGCAAAACGCTTTGTACGTATGTGGGAACTTTAACTTTTATTCATCATCGTTGACCACAATACAACGACGACGACGGTGGACCGACCGTGGACCGATGACAATATGTGCATCACCCCGACGTGCTCGTCGGTGCAGAGGACACTGGCAAAGGATCTGAAATCGCTGCGTTTCGCCGACCCTACTCACCCCTCCCTACCATTCCCCTTTCACTTCCACACCATCATACAGCGCGCAACCGTAAGTGGTGGGTGGGCGGGGGTGAGCGGTTTTGTTCAGCCCATCGTAAATCAGGATAAATTATGCAATATTCAGTCAGGTAATATATTTTCGTGTGCGTGTCCGAAGGGAAGGCCGAGAAAATAAAAATAAACAGAAAAAAAAAGGACGACGACAAAAGCCGGAGTGCCCCAGCAAAAGTTTGTAAATCAGCATTTTGATTTCCCATCGTCGTCGTCGTCCGCGGTGGTGACCCTTTTCCAGTGTACACAATAAGATTTATTTTTTTGTTTGAAAACTCATGTTTTTCGACCGGCCGCCACCGCCACCGGCGACACGTCTCTCTCTGGTATAATAATATTATTTTGGAACCGAATCTGAAGTTTTAAATAAAACAAAAAAATCGTACGAAATACCTAACCCCACGTAATAATAATAATAATAATAATACATGTTTTGCATGTGTACAGTATTAGATTGTTATAGCTTGCAGAATACACATTCATATATTATTATATAAGTTATATTATACTAAGTACGTAACACGTGAAGGTCCTGCATAATATTTAAATATAAAACCGTGAGAACTACGCGATGCACCCTGTACACGTGGGTTTCGAGATAAGTTTACGCAATCGTTATATCAAAAATTGTATTTCATATTTTTCTATATCTATGCTACTAATATAGATGTAACTACGTGCAATAAAAACAATGGTAAAAACAATAACGCCGTACACAACAATGGATACTGCACTATAAATTTAACTGCGCAGCATGCCAGCAGAGATACTATAATTTACTTTACGCAGTATATATGTATACAATTTGGTTTGTTCGGAGAAAATTAGTCATTGGATTTACGAACGTGTGTTTATGACTCCCGAGTCCCCAGTCCAGTGTGACTAATCGGAGTCATTAGGAATAGTACGGTATATACCGTCTATGACTGTAAAATTGTTTTTTGTTTATCATATTATTATAATTAGGTACGTTAGTTGAAAGATCCGTGGAAAACCATTACTTTTTACAGTTTGTATTAGATTCTGGGTGATACTATTGGATATCGTCTTCTATAATATAACATAATATAATAATATTGTCCATTCAACGACGTCGAGTTGTCTACACCTACTTTTTCGTGAACGGTTACCTATTAGAAAATACTTGTTTGAGTCCGGTCGTCTAGCGCGAATCGATATAGACACTACGACGAAAGCAGCTGCATGCCTGTATGTGATACATCGTGAACACAGCAAAATTATGATAATTTTTCGACAGTTTTTGTGTAAAAATAAAAACCAAATAAAAAATCTGCTATTTGATCATTTCTTCACTCCTCTCAGACGTCGGTTTCGAGGACCACGTTAATTTATGAGATGACATTCGAAATAACAATGATATCACTTAACACTGCGGAGCGTATCGGTTTCTTGGGGGTAATGTAGGTACATAAATCTCTGCAAACCAGACGTGGGTGTGGAATTTTCTCAAAAAGCGTACATGTAGCATAAATATTTAATCCCATCGTCCCCGTTAATCGATAGAGCGAACAGTACAATGTATTGTAACCAGGTCTCTACTATTAATTATTATATTATTACAGTACTAAACAAAATCGACACGATCGTGTTGGTTTATATATACAAGATAAAACGATTCGTTGATTAAACAACGGCATTAGCTCACGGACGAAACGATCGTTATTCGAATTCTAAAAGGCTCGGTCAATGTTTATATAGTAATATAAAGATTTGTAATAGTATACAATAATCTCACGGATTGTTATAAAATATGCAGATAACGTTTTTGTATAAACAGTCTATGTTTGGTTTTAAGTCAACAACACGACCACAAAGGTCGTTGTTTCCAAATTAATTTCTGTGTATCTACATAGAATTAACCATCATAAACAAATCATATTTGCCTTGCATTTTTTTTTTATATTAATAGACCGATGGTTATTATAATGGTTATAAATTATAATAATAGGTACATGTTATTGTATATTTTAATGTTGAGAAAACAAACTGTATGATTTTTATATTTCATTTTAACGTAATAGTATTATATCGAATATGGAAACATACAGTACCTACATCAGGCATAATACGATAATAGGCTGATAAACTATTACGCAAGGAGTGATAAAAATACTAAATTATAAAAATACATTATGATCTATTCTGATAGAGATGTAAAAAATAATAATAGTGCGTTACGATCACTGCAAAAGGTAGGTAAAATGGATGAGACGAGAGACAGTCTGTTGTATTACGGTTCAGATTTTAATGCTAACACAAATATCTTTTCAAGCGGATAATTGTGTGTTTATACAATGGTACACGTATATTATACATAGTTGTTGTAACAAACGTAAACAAAGCGTTTCTCTAAAATGATCATTTAAATATATTATACTCCGAAATATCATATTATAATAATGTGCCTTTTCAAACGAATTTAAAATAGGAGAGCGGGAATTACATATTATTATTTATACCTGCACGTGGTAGGTACTCCGCGGGTTAAACAACTGTGCAAAGTACGTTTTCTAATGGAAATTAATAATTATTATACTGTATTATAATATTATAATATTTATCATACTGTATAAATAATACATAGGTACAGTGAAATCGTATAGTATAACAATATTATATAGTAGCTATTTGTTTTTGCGCATATGTACACCCCGTGACCCGTCTAATAATTATAATAGAACAACATACATAGTATAATATTATAGAGGTTCACCGCACAATGGGTAAATATTGTTATACGATTATTGCAGGTTAAACATCGGTATCGTGGAAGCACAACATCGGTTTTCGGCATTAAGAAAACAAAAATCGTCGGTATTTTAGTATAGATAGGTATATTTTTTTCTTTGAATAATTAACGCCTATTAATTACGCGTATAAATAATATACCCGTAATTTATCACGTATTTTGGTGTACCGTGACAGATCGCGCACGCACGGCGCGTTTTACGGTATTCAACGACCTATGTACGTATATAGGTATACGTGGAAACAAATTTTATTTTTGTTTTCGTTGATATGCGCACATAAAACTATGATTGTATAATAATATATATATAAAACTACTTATTTCGCGCGCGTGCACAATTTTCCCGTCGTTAAACCATGTACATACGTTCTTTTCCGGCGGATATTCCGTAAAAAATTATTGACGTGCACACTATACAACTACAGTTGTACATATAGGTACCTATAATAGTGTTGTACATACATAATATGCGTAGCTGGCCGCCAAACAATACAACGCGTCGAATAATCTGTACACAATACTATTTAAATTATAATACAATATATATATATATATACATAAAATAGAGGTATATATTTTGTTTATTCGCTGTCAGCCGAATCGGAAGTGCCACGGGAACTTTGACCGACGTCATTGGGATCATTAGTAATCGGTTATTATTATAATAATGTTTTACTTTGAAACTCACAATGGAAATCGTTATATTTTGTGGAAGTGCGACCGGACTGTTTGTACGTACACGCAGAAGCGAAACCATTATTCGATAGGTATAGAGGAAATATCAAATATTATAATATATATTTGAGTACAATATGCGCATTTCGTGTGCGTCGGTGCGTGGTTATAGCTAGGTATCCGCTCGTATACATTTTTAACTGGCATATCAATTATAACACATTTTTACGTGAAATTCTACTCGGCGAAAAAGTCTGTCGAAAACACAACGATTAACGTGATGGATACCCTATAATATGGTCTATATTCTAAAATACATACTTAATGGTTATTATAATTACAATAATGTTGTATGCGCACATTTTTTTCATTTTTTTTTTTTCATTTTTACAAGAAATATACAAACTGTACCCTGAGGCACAATAAGAATATGGGCTAATTTACAGTGACATAAATGAGTTATTGGAAGAAGTCTTTCAGTAGTGACACTTCCTATGCACTTCTTATGCGCACATAAAGAGGAAAATCTATGACACACCCTATACGGTGATTAATTTTTAATACACTTTACGATGCGCGTCTTATCATTTTAATTACTATTTTTGTTTAGATAATAATTGAATCAAACTTAACTAATTGTATATATGTTTATACGTAACGTGAGCACACAATATGGAGTATTATATGAGGATGTCCCGTCGTATACCTATTTATGACGTCTCATAATATAGTAACGCGTTAATATATCGCGATAATGAGTGGACGGGTATATTTTTATACATTATAAGATAAAGTTATAGCTATTATTTCGGTATCTCGGTGGTAGTAGATTTTAACACTGCTGCAGACAATATACAGTGAGGGGTGTACATAGTCTGCAACGACAAGTGTATAACGAGCCCCCGGTGGTGGACCCGTGGCGAACGAGGGGTGGTATTGCCGGTGCAGCGTGGAAGGACCACCACCGGTGGCGTATAAAAACAGGCGCGACGGCCGTGCCAGCATTGGCGGGGGTGTATACGCGTGGCTGTGGACTGCGGAGTCTATGCGATGGGGTGGTGTGGGTCTGCAGAGCAGAGTCAAGGGGTGGGTGACGAGGGCTAAAGATAAAAGTAAATAAATAAATAAAAGAGACAAAAGTAGGGTTGGGGGCCAAATAATAAAAATAAAAACCCCAGGCACTCGTTTCGGGGCGCCCCTGACGACTCGCGCTGGAGTAAAGTGACGCGCTAGCGTGAAGTCGGAGAGAAAAAGAGAAAGAGCGTGAGAGAGATAGAATACAACGGCGGTGAGAACTGAGAACCGTATTTATTTATATATATATATGTATGCGGTTGGTCGGAGAAAAGGAGAGAGAGAGAGAGAGAGAGAGAGAGTGAAGAGAGAGTGCAGAAAAAAAGAAAAGAGGAAATTCGCGTATACTATGTATATGCGCTTCAAATGCTGCCTTTCGGTGTGCTCTATATATACCGTTTTGCAACGAGTAAATTTATTTAGCTCTCTTCGACCTCCTCCAGCCCGATCGTCGCCAAAAGTTTTTAATGCATTCTCTATGTCACACAGGGACTTCTACTGTCGCCGCCGCCGGTTCAATTGTGCGTCTATCCATTGTCGTGGTCGCGATATAATATGTATTGTGCGCGTGCTTTTACACGCGGTTTCAACGGGGTGTTGGTGAGTGGGGAGGGTGGGTGAGAGTACAATACGAATAAATCTTTTTTTCACTCGGAAAAGATTTGGTCGACGTGAGACTCGACCACGACACCGGATAAGTCATAGACCTATATTATATTATACGTAGTATATAATATAATAATATAATGTACACTGCGTCGGGGCACGTTCGAGTTAATGGAATCCCATATAGAAGTCACCAAAAGAGAGAGAGAGAGAAATTCGAATATGCGTTTTTTCACTCCAGCTCCGTCATAATACCTGCTGCCTTGTGGAAAATACACGGAAACCGCGTACTGCGAAATTTCCTATTGATGGATTCTGAACGCATACCAAAAGCATAATAATATGAGAACATAGATGACATTCAGCGAATAAACAGCGTACTTACACCATATAGGAGAACGGGATACGATAATTTTACGACGTGTGAGACTACATAATCGGAAATGCGTATTGTACACGGAACAGTAAACGCAGAGACGACGACGATACGAGTACATCGCGACGACAAGACGAAGAATAAATAGAAAAGTTAATCGTGAGAGCGTCGTTATTATAACGACGATGATCCACAAAGGCGAATGTAACGGGAAATAATTTTGTTGAGGACTTTACACGTTAATTTGAGATGAGTTTTCATTTCACGACTTATATAGTCGACATGCGCTAGTCACGCATATATATTGTGCACTGCAATTGTGTTTATTATACGGTGTCATATATTTTTATTTATAAGTTTTTGTCAACAGCATACACCCACGACTATATTAAAACATGAGCCAGTCGTATCTAAACGTCCCAGTTGTTTTTCGGACCATTGAAAGAAAGTTATTATTATTACAACTTTCCAAAATAAAGCATATCACTGCAAGTTCGTTATTGTTATAGCTATTAACATTTTCAAAATTCAAACGAAGTCGCATAAATTGCCTGAAAACCTGTCGATAAAATAAAGACCGACGTTGTAGTTCATGATAATATAATTAACTTTATTGTACTATAAGTAATTACTCTTAAATTGTAATGGCCGTAATACTTATTATGATGGGAATCGCACATTCGAGTATTACTATAGGTGGGTAATTCACTTTGAGTCTTAAAACCTTTTTACGAATCTTCTACTCTTATATATTTACGAGGTATTTATAGTTAGGTACTTTACTTGAATTAAAATATATATATATATTCAATTTTAATAAAATAAGAAATTCGATGACATTTATTTTTTAATATATTTTATTTCTCTCGCTCTCATTTTATCTTTATCTGACGCTTTTTTTTCTTTATCATTTATTGAACGTAATTGCAGTATTATTGTGATTTTATCTAACAGGATATTTATTTTTTAAGATGAAAAAAAACTACAACGATTTAACCATTAAATTTAACAATAGATATTTCAGTTTTAAGTGAAAATAATAATCAATGTTATTCACAGGAGAGATGAAAATATGCAGTTTACAGTAAAGATACATCATTCTGCAGTTATTTATACTATAATATGAAATTCAGTCTTACAAATTCTTAGTTAGTTAAATAGTCGATCGTATCTATAATTCATAGGTATTATATCACCAATCTGTATGTAACGACAAAAATAATTAATTTAATACGAAAGAAATTAAACGTTAAATTTATTCTCCTCTATATATCATTAGCATCGGTGAAAAGTATATATTATTAAGTACAAATATCGCAGTTTATGGAGGTCATTAAAACTACAATGTAGCAATTAAAAATAACTAGTTTACACCTCAGTAACCAATGACTTGCATACGCACAAACATAAACATCGTATAATAAGAATCAACAATAATACGATTACCTAGTGGTACCGAGGAAAGACAATAATTTCGATTTCCGCTGTTGTCATATTATTTTTTTGCACAATTTGTCACATTATAAATCATAATAATACTATTATTATTTGATATTGGGTGTCATGTACAAGAGGGTGTTGTGGGTACATAATAATATGAGTATAACGCAGCCTGTTGGCAAAATACATATTTTGTAGCCCAAACATTCGAACTAAAATATAATATTGATTTGTACAACAGTAATAATTGGTAACGAAAAGGAGTTTTCTTTCTTTTATATAATGTGCAAATAATAGTTAATAATTATTTCGAATAACGCAAAAACAGTGAAACACAATGCGAAAAATAATGTTTATACGCCAGCTGCAGCCGAGTTCGTACTTCAGACAAAATAAATATGGGAAAATATTTTTATCCTTTTACACCGTCTACGCATTATATGATAGATTGCTGGCATAACATAAAGCAGGGATCGAAGAACATAATATTGATAAAGGAAACAGAGAAAATAACTTTTACGAAGCGAATATTATTTGCACATTTCCGATACACTGCACAATACAATAATTATTACTAACGGCACCGGTTGTAAACACTATAAATTCAATATAATTATCATTAATTATAGTCGCAAATACTTTAAGAACAACACGTTCAACACTGCATTTCATGAATGAAGCGAATAATATAATTATAAGGTGTTCCTAATTATCATTTCAATGTAGGTACTATATGTACTGTTATACAACAACAACAGCAACAACAGCATTTGACTTTGACGATAAATTGTTTGATTTTTAAATACGATTTTTTATTCAATTTATTTGTAAAATTTGATTTTTAACAGGTTTAAGAGTTCAAAAAAAAAAAAAGCGTAATGAATGGATTATTAATTGGAACTTATCCGTTGAATCACAGTACCTACTTATCACTCCGTCAAAAACGAAGTTTAATAATTTCAAATTTTCATATAATAATTATATTATGTATATAATTATGTTAACACTATGTCATTATCGCATCTGTATGGTAACGTATGCAAGTTTTTATGTGTCACATTTCAATATCTGCATATTATTATATTTTAATAATATGTGTAAACCTATAATTTATTCGTAAAATATTCTTATGCACTCAATTGACTTTACAAAATATATAATTATTAGAGATCAAGTTCGCGTTACTCACGTATAATGGTAATAATATTATGTTGGTATGTGTAAGATACCCCTTCAAATGTATATATTTATACATTTTGATTGAACTTACGATTATGATTTATGTGTACATTAAATCGTGTTCATTCGCGCCGTACAACTCTCTCATACATACGCATTACTTACAAAAGTTATAAGCCACCTCCAAGTGTTCAACTAAAATAAATTAGACACTTTAAACTTCTCCATTTTCAGATTTTCATAAGCACACGTATTTAATAAACAAAATATACGTCGTTAAAATAAGCGTAGGTATACGTTGAAAATAATTATTCATATTATCTGGAGAATTATTATATTATAATTTATAATATATCACATACGACACGAACAAACATAATATTATGTTATAATTAATTTAGGTACGCAATACGCCGAACGTGCTTGCAGTATGTGAAATCATTAAGAAGTCATATAGGTATATTATGAACGTGTGAGAAAAGCTTGTGAAAAAATGTTTTCGACCTTTCATCAAGAAGTAGGTTTACGCTAGAACCATTTTAAAGTATTATTATCATATAATATAATAGTAAAAAACGATGGCATCAACGCCATCAACAAAATTGTTTTAATATCGGTAAAACGAAATGACGATTATTGTAGGTATGTCATTATAATACTATTATGTGTGATATTCTGTGTTGATTCACTACGACGATTTGATAACTGCAATTTTTTATTCGTTAAATGCACCTTGTCGAGCAATCCTAGCTGCAGAGTCAGACGATAATTTACCGATAATAGTGTAAACGGTAGGGCTATAGTTACTAATTGCTTGTCGTGGACAGCGGACGTAGAACTCGGGACATTTTTTTTTTTAATTCGATCACTCCTCTTAGTTTATACTTTCAATTTTAAATGCTTGTGCACAACCCTCGTCACGGACAATAAAAATAAAACACCTAACAAACGTCATTACTCATTGATTTGAACCGTATCCGCCACCGACGACGGATCAAACGGTTTAATTGCGCTTGAATGACGAGAGATGCCCTCATGGCTCATGGAGAAAACTATAAACGCCTACGGGCCCCCTCCCTTTCCCTGATTACAGGATGGACATATTATGTGGTGGCAGTGGGGGCGATATTCGTTTCTTGTTCAAGAGTCAGTCGCCGTGCGGGTCTTTCATATAAACGCGTATATTATTAATTATTATTTATCACTATCATATTATTATTATAATATTATGTTATTATATTGAGGTTAAATGTGGTTTGGAGTTGTCTATTACAACTACACTATAGAATTTTACTTATAGGTACATGCCATGTATACAATACTACCTAATAATGATTTAGGTAGTACTTATAATGCGGTTTCAACGACTCCGATATACGAGTACCTATAGGTTATAGGTATATATACCGAGTGATCTGATGCGCAAGAGACACCCATTCAAACTATTAAGTTGTTAAAAATATTTTTGATAGTTATCATTGTTAATTTAATTTTTTTTTTTTAGTTGCAATATGAATTTTTAACTCCTTTTTACGAAAATCGTTTTTTGGACGAGTAGTACCTATTTTAAGTTTCGAGGAGTGGAGGGGAAATCGTTTAACTATTAATAGGTTATTGACCAGAATACCTGGACTACTTGTCCAAAATTTGATTTTCATAGATTTCTCTAAAATGTTGAAAAACTAAAATAATTACCTGCAAAGAATAACAAAATATATTTTTTTTAGAACAATGTTGTTTTTTAACTTTAAAAATATTTTCTTAAACCTAATAATGGTTTTTGAAATAAATGATTGTCTTACGTCCGATGGATCACCCCGTATCATATTACATTATTAGTATTTTTTAAGAACTTATAACGTTCAATCGATGGTTTATTAGACGACTATTATCATATAGTACATCGCTACGACGTCTCGTAGGCATTATATTATACGACAATATCAACGCGCGTGACACGTGAAAGTCAACCGGGTTTGTTCTACGCGATATTGTATTATTATTATTATTATCATTTGTGGCTGTACTGCAGCGGACATCGCGGGTCCCGCCACATCGGTCGTGGTGAAGGCTAATGAGGGGAGGGGTCGTACCTCGTCTTTTTGGTCACACACCGGTCACGCGACACACATAATATTACTATATTATTACCATACCTAAACATATAAATATATATATATATATAATATAATAAAATATAATATGGGTAGGTACGTTGTGCGTATATAATATAGTGAATATTTCATATGCATGTAGATAGGTACCATGTACCAGCAATACTACCGATCGCGTCGGAAGACCCGGGAGAAACCGTGGGAAACCGCGGCAGTCGTCGGTCGTCGGTCACATCGTTGTCTTTTTTAAAAATAATTAAATAAAATATATTACAAAATATGACGTCGTATGTTACGGCAATTCGATACACGCTGTTTGTACGCCACGGATCATAATAATGTCTCATGAGACGCGTGTTATTGTTTCCCTCTGGAAACGAGCGAGCGAACATTGACACAAGCGTGAACTTGCAGGACACACAAACGACGTATAGCGTCTTCTGACGGAGCGTTTAATATTCATTTAAAATGGTTAATACAATTGAAAAACGGACTGTGACGACTGTATAATAATATTTTGTGAACGTAGCAAAATAATACAGCTATATAGAACACAACAGTAAGTAAAATATGGACAACTTTGAACTTATCCACGATGACGTTTCACAACCGATCAAATAGATTCCGTCTAGATTTAACACGACTGTTGTATTATTATGGGTACACCGAGACAATTATTATTCTGAAAAAAAAAACCCGATACTGTTATTTGTGGATATAAAATAATAATTTTGAAGGCAGAGATCAACAATTTGAAAATCGACAAAAGTATTATTCGATACCTAGTATAAAACATTGAGTGTATTTATAGCAATAATATATTTATTTATTTATATATTTATATCGTATTATGCTGCAGTTTTGGCTCAACTAAATCGTATATTTTTCCCCAAAATTATATCCAACCGAAACAAATAGGGAAATTATTGAAAAAACATTAATAACAGCAATTAACTTATCTTTCTATATATAATATATATATAGAAACCCCGCAGGAGAATCGATAAACGCATGCGTGATGCTCGTGGTGAAAACCATATTCCGAATCAAAATTCTTAGTGTCATTCCGCAGTACTTTGTTGAAACCATTCGAACGTTTAACCGGACGAAACCATCTGGTAAAATAATGATCTTAATACAAACCAAATGACATCGATGTTAAATATATAATGTATAATTCAAAAAATGTATAATAAATAATAATATCTATTATAAAACGGCATTAATTTAACAAACAATCACGATATTATATAAATTAATATTTTATTTTTACTATCATAGGTAATAGTGTAAAATGGTCAGATGGTACTATATGTTATTCTCTTCCATAAACTACAATATATATTATTTAATATATTCACTACCATAGGTCCATAACGAAAAAATAATTTGTTGGGCCGATGTGAAATATTTTTAAAATTTAAAAAATGCACAAGTGAACATATAGTATATGATAGCACAAGTAATACAGTATTACATTGTTACAGTAGATATATCGTGTAAAAATAAAAATAATATTTCGTCGATGATCTATTGTCTCCGTGGTGTGTTAAAATCAACGAAAACAAATAAAATCACATTACTTCACAATTCAACAACGACAAACCACAGACCAGTCGTATTAAATTATATACGTCTTATTCATCATTCAGACACTGTCAAGTTTACTTAGGCCTACAAATTGACAAAAGACTAACCTGAGCAAAACATACAAACAGATGATTAGATTATCTTTTAACCGGAGACTCACTCTTCTTTGCCACATTTTATTGACAAACTATCTAAATTCAACCTCAAATCAAAAATATCCATCCACGACTTACTCTTTAAACCAATACGGGATTCAGACCTATATGGGATGCAGCCAAAATATCAAATACTAAAAATATCCAAAACTTCCAGTATTAAAAAATACTCAGTCTCATCGCCAACTATTCCCTTGTTTTTCACATTCAGACCTGTACATACCCATGATAAAAAGTGACAACACAAAACTTCAAGTACCTACCGAAAATTCCACAACTAATCAAACTTGTTTGTAAAAAAATTTTTCCTATCACTTACTCTTAAATATCATGCAAGAAGACTCAAGCTCCATGACATTTTCTCAGTAAACATAGTATAAAGGTGTTAATATAATAATATATACTAGCGGTGTTAATTATTTATTTTTCACTCTTCATTCATACCATTTTCCTACCCTTGGCTTCAATTTAAAATTATACATATTATACAAATACAATGATTAATTTTATAATTTTTCTTTTCTTAATTCAGGACGTATTTTTGATGTCAACATAAAAAACTGGAAACAAATTTAACACATGTTTCAAGCTGAAATAAATCAGTATAGTTAAGATTAGTATTCCACATTATGTGTTTACATAAAAAAAATATGTCCAGAAGTCAGAAAGCAAATCATAATAGCAACTATTGTTCTAATTGTGATCACTCGTGCTTATTGTAGTATTGTACCACATTGTATGATTAAATAAAAGGTAACTTTAATAGAATTATAAAAAATATGAATTAATACACGGTGTTTAAATAGTATAATATTGTTATTACCAATTTGTGTGAATTTTTTTCAAATCGGAATATTTCCTTATTTATCGTTTACTTGGTGTTCACATTATATTATTATATCTATACACACTGTTGCTACACTGCCGGAAATTAAAAATGACTTTTATTACTACCTACTACACTATACTACTATATAGTCAGTAGGTAGGTTCCTGCAGTATAGTACCTAAATATACGACTTTACTGTTGCCGCTACTGTCTGCTATAAAGCCTTACAATACTAATTTAACGTAGGTACATATTATATAATGTACACCGGAGAAGTTTTCGAATACACGCCGAAATGATCCCTTTTTAGCCAGCCATTAATTAATGCAGGACAAAGAAAAAGCGAGGATTGTGGATGATAGTAGACGGAACGGAATAAAAACGTCGAGCATGTGTATTTATGTATTTGTGTGTGTGTATGTGGGTATTATAATATTCCTTTTCGTCCTAGCTCCGTCTAAATACTCCTTACCAGAAACCTTTTTATTATTATTATAGCACCACTTTTTCGGTTCAAGAATTAAACTGAATACTCTATTTGTTGTTCCAAGCATTCTAAATCTCTGACCGCATAAACAGCCACTCTACGAACCGTCGGTCGCTGTCTCTCGTGCAAATCTTTCATTTTTTCCACTAGCAAAATGTTGCATGACGTTATGTACATATTTTTTTTTACATGGGCAATATATTATACACTGACCGTTATGATATTATATATAGGTATAATTTTTACGGTAAAAACTACTAAGCGTGACGGGCGGTCGTCTCGTTGCTGTAGGTCCGCTGGGGAATAGAGTGAAACAGACGCGTGATCTTCAAAGAAATGCATGAAAAAATAAATCACATCATTGTTGGCACATATCATTTATCCTTTTGTGGAAAGAAATGTATTGGAATCACGCGTATAATGATGGTGCACAAGACGGAATATAATATACACATTTAACAGAAATTACGATTGTCGAATACAATTAAACGTACCTATACTATAAAAAGAAGAAGCTGATGACAATATATAACATTGTCGACAAGACATTATAATATGCGAAGTATAATGACGTATGCTTTAGCTAACAATCAATATTATTTCAGTGCAGATGGAAGAGAATATACAACAAATATAAGTATCTATACGTTGTGTTATCGTAATATTAAATCTTCGCATAATGCCATAATAATTATTACACGTGTTTTAAGGGGATGTCAGGATAATATTTTTTTTTCTCTGACCTAAACGCATCATATCTGCAAATTCGAGTTCAGCTATGATCTTACGTTATTACTTATTAGCTTTAATATATCAGGTAATGAGTTGTAGTTTTATCAAAACTAAAATATACAGAACATTATCTTACTTGTACGTTGTATCTTTTTACGATATTTTAACAATACCTTGTTAAATCAATGCCTTATTATCAACACATAATCGATTCTGCTGAAAACAAGTTTACTATGTGGCGCGCTTGCACGTGAATAATGGTGGGGGTATACAAATAATGAGTCAACATGGTCCTTGTAAAATACATAAATACCCCCGAATACTGTAAAGTGATTATAATATATTACAATATACTATATTGTATCATAGTAAAGTACAGTTAATAAAGTGTTAGAGACGACCTCAACATCCCGCACAACTTGTTGCGCAAAGTCCTGAAATCACCACTTTGCTCATCAAATTATTAAATTTCTCCATTTATCAGAACTTATGTATTATAATATTTAAGCTATATCATTTAACTACCATTGATACTCGTATTAATCACGCTCTTAATTTTTTTATTCTCCACTTTAAGCTACCAATGTTTGTATTAATTTAGACATCATAGATAACGTTAATAATAACCATGATGTTCATGTGAATACATAAAAAAATTATAAAGTTTATCAAATGTTTGATTTAATAGTTATATTACTATATTACTGTTATAATATTATATTAAAATTATTATATTTATTATTATATTCGGTATTTTTATTTTATTTTTGCTGTAAGATGAGTGATGACCAATAATGATAATAAAAAATGATGTCTAATAATCAATTTGTTTTCATATTTTCGATCGTAGCACGTGGATTCAGATAGATCGTTTACGGCTTTTTATAATATTGCAGTGGTATAGACATAGTTGTCAAATTGGTATACAGGACACTTAAAGTCAATTTTTGAATTGTAATATTGCAGTGTCAATTATTAATATAAATCACAATATATTATTCGCATTATACTAGGTACAATATGCCCAAACAAAACAATGCGTAGGATTATTGTCACGTTATTGTTACTTGTTCAGTAATGTAGGTATTACTATTTATTATATTATTATATCGTTCCATTGTTCGGTTCGATATAATTCAACTAAAATTTAATCTCGCAAATGTGCGCTGTCACGATATTTTGTTTGTATGAGTATTAGACTATATTATATAAATAAACACACTGCTAGTAATAATAATATGTACGTTACCACAAATCCTGATCAGACACATAATCGCCACTGAAACGTACATTTAGTATATAACTAATTTTCGTAATTACCTGAAATAAGAAACAAACAAAAAACCATATTATTAAAACTGTTGTTGGTATATGTTTAATTGTATATATAGCACAGCAGAGCGGGATAAAAAAATACGAGGAGAACGCGCTTTCGAGTATATTAAAACTTTGAACGTCATCCGTCTCCGGTAATTAAATAAAATAATAAAAAAGACATAATGGTACATATTATAACACAACATTATAATATAATAATAACAATAGTGAAGCTGGGAGTTACGACGAATGGCGAAAACATCGAATTTCGGAGAGCTACCGCATGTACAATTATATTTTGTTTTTCCCGCTACCGTCGGCCGCCAAAATGAAATCACCGACCGAAAATAATAATAACAATAATAAAGATATCGCGTAGGCGCAGGCGCACCAAGTTTGTATACACAATATTATAATATAATGTACGACGACGACGAGCATAACGAGCGTTTACCGCGTTTTCCCCAGGACACGGGTAATTAAAGCCGAAAGGTTCGACCGCAAGGGATTAAACAAACCTTTGCGCCATTGCGACACATTTCCTACGCTCGCGTCCCCCCCCCTCACCTCACACCACGCCTGTGTCCCCACCGCTTTTGTACATATCCCCCGGCCGACCTGTATATACAGCTAAACTTCCGGTATATATATTATTAGGAGGACGAGGACCGTTTCGCGTCGTATTTGTACGTGGCATTTTATACATCCGCCTACGAGCCTTCAACCCCCACCGCAGCGGATCGGCCTGCAAATACGACTTTGGCGTAAAAACTTTTACACACTCGCACCACTACCCCAAACGAGTTTTATCGTTACACTTTGAACGGCCAGCCACAAATATAGTAGCAGTGGTACCTGTATATATAAGGTCGGTATAAGTTATGTTTTATTGCATACACATATTATATAGGTATATATATGAAGTACGCATACGACCATAGAGATATTATATTATATATACGTGTGCGTGAATTATGTATAGTAATCGGCAAATGCACCGTCGCTGCTGCAGTAGTATTATAGACATCAATAACTATATAATATATGTACATTATATATTGTACAATATATATTATTCCAAACCATATATTTTACACTATCGATAAAACCACCGCGTGCACTTCGCCATAAGTATAAATAATATTATTATAATGTATAAAATGAGTAGAGTTTTAAAATTCAAAAAAAAATTTATATTTTTTAAAAAAATTCATACGTTATAGCTGATTTTTTATCATATCATTTTTACATAAGCACGCACCCCATAATTATGTGACTGCGACTATTGTACCAATAATAATTATTTATAATATGACTTTATACATCATGTTCAGACATCGATAGAAAATCTAATTTACATTTTAAACGGTATACGACGACTAATTTAATCACATGACAGTGTACACTCCAATTACGTTTGACGAAGGGTGCAAACAAATATTTCATGCTCAACACCCTAATTAGAAGTCATAACTGGGTATATAATACTATACGAAGGGTAATGGTATTATTGTAAATAATATAATATTACAACTCGATATTTTTGTGTCATTTTTAGTGCTCGAATTAAAAAAACAACATGGGTAAAAGAGAGACGCGCAATCAATACTAAAACGTGCTTTTTATTGGAAATATAATATAATATTATGTTTAGCTCGCTGACCTTCTCTGCTAAATTAAAATGTATAACACAGTAAAATTATAATATGTATTATACCTATGTCAGTAATAATATAACCGGCAGCATCAGAAAGTCAGACTGTTGCAGTGTGCAGTGTGTTAAATCATTTATACTAATTGATATAATCAGTATATATAATTATTAATGACTGACTACTTTGTGAAAATATATAATATACCTAACGTATACGACCAATCAACCGTGACAGTATCATTATATTACATGACTGTTATTAAAACCTCGCGTAAGAATATATTACAATAAAAAGAACATACAATTATTGTTTCACTCTCACAATCGCAATTAATCTATATAAGTGAAAAAATCACCCACTGTTCTCGGAGTTCCAACTGGAAAGTTTTTAGGGGGTTGTGCGCCCATCATGTTGCATGTGAACGGTGTTGATCAAAGCACATTCAAAGGTCCGCCGAAAAGTCGATTATAAAACAAATGAAACAATGTGGGTACACGACACACTATACATATGCGTGAAGTGTATAATAATATAATATCACATGTGTATAGGGTATAGTAAGTTCTCGTCACGGAAACGCGCTCAGCGAAATTAATCCATTTGCCTCCTTACAATTTACCGCTACCGCGATTTCGAGCGTGTTCCGTGCACGACCGCGGGATACCTATACCTACCGCTACGTTATTACATTATTACCGTGCGTGGTTATGTGTGGTATGCATAGGTAATATTATTACCTCGCGCGCCGTCCGACGCATAATGTTTACATGACGTACATTCATGCAGAGCAGTATATTACAATAATAATAATATTACGCTGTTGTGTCGTCACGGGTCCTAGTCACGACGATTAAAATATTTTTATTTTTGATAATAATTTCATATTAATTATACGCGTGTTCCCGCGGCGGGTTTTGTTTTTACATATTTTTGTACATCCGTCTCTGCCAGACGAAAATCGTATATTTATACAACAACGATGGTGCGAATGAAAGGATTAGTCTGCGCGCAGGGTTTCTGTTTGCGTTTGATAACTAGAATTTCATAGAAACGCGCGCCAGCAGCAGCACGAGTGTAAACAATAGTGGCATTGTCTAATCCGCTTAATACTGAATTACTGTATGCCTGTGTTAATAATACAGTCATACAATGAAATGCGATTATAAAAACACGCACTTAAATAAAATCCCGTTTTAACATTTGTTCGAAATAGTACCTATATATAATATTATATAAACAATTTTTCTCACTGAAATATCTTTAAAACAAAATCAAAAAAAAAATTTAATTCCACTTAAGACGTAAAATGTACACATTATTTACATTGATTCGTTTCTTTCGTTATACCTACACTCAGGTTGATTCTCCAATTACAAAAAAATGAACGTAAAGGACCTAATATTATAATATAATATAGGTTATAACAATCTATGTTATCTGATATCTAATCAGAACAAACCTCGTTCTAACTCTACAGAGGAATAATTTTAGTTTTTGAAAGGGGGAGGCATAAGTTTTACCGGCCCATTTAGCTGGAGAAAAACACACTACTTCCCACATACATTTAACTCAATACGATTTGCATTGTATATTTTAATTGTATCTTTCTTTATTAATTATCATAGACACAAATGTCCAGAATTTTTCGTGGGAGAATGTTGACCAAAAATTGACGTGAACAGCTTAATAAATACCTATAATGATATAGGCCTACAATAAGAGTATCCTCGACTTTGCTCTATTTTCACAAATGTGTATATTAGATTAGGTTAGGATACCTTTTAATTATTTACCTACATAGTATTATTACATTTTAGGAAATTATAGTCAATTATAATTATTTACATGTTAGAATCGTCTCAGCATCGAGCGCCTAACTAGCTCAAAAACTCGTACAGGGCTGGATAAAATGAAGGGAGTGGCCAATAACCATCCTCACTGCCTCAAAAATAACGCCTCTGTTCTCACTGCACGGTGGAGTTAGGTTCACCCCCGTGATAATTCACGGTTATCATCGACTTTGTATATTTAACGATTTGTTATGATTTTGAGGCGCTCGTGGAAAAAGTTATATAGTATATAGAGAGGTGGTAATCATTTCCGGTGTACGGTGTACTTACCTATAATGCCAACTGATGGATAGATACTACATTTACCTTTGAATAAACCAAATCTGCAGAGGCACATATAAATAAAGTACCTATATACGTGCAGAGCAGTGGCTATAACAAGAGTGATAGATAATTTTAGTATGTCATATATATGTACAATGTTTGTACGGCGGAGGATCTTAGCAGTCGTCAGTTTAAAGACGATTAAGTGTGTAGTTGAACGCCGACGATAAACGAAATTATTGTTAATCCGACCGAAAAACGGTCGTCTAATGTTCGCAGCAGTGGCCCCAAACGCTCGTAATAATAACCGGCATCGTTGACTTTAGGACATCAGGTTATTTTTTAATAAATTTCGAGGTGTGGTGTAATAGCAAGTAGCACTTGTTACGTTTTTGTAATTTAAAAACATATTTTTATGTTGTGTGTTCTTTTTGTCGGAAGAATGTTATAATAAATGTATAACAACATAATATATATATTATATGTATGCACAAATGCTCTTACTGAAGTCAAACAATTCCAAAATATTCACACTATATAGACTCATGTTTATTGGTAAACTCGAAAAATTTTAATGTTAAGTGTATAAAGTCTTTGATTAAATCGGCTCTTATTCATCTAAGTAGATTTATTTTCTTCTCGGGCTATCTAGCGTCAATAAATTAAGAAAAAAAAAGGTTCAACTCTATATGTATATTTATAAGTAGAAATCTAGTATATAAGTATAACACACTAATAACGGTTCGTGAGTAAAGTATTTTTTTCCAAGTCACCAGCCGTCGTCATCATTTTTTATATTCGATAAATACTTTTTTTGTAATACATATTTTAATAATGGAAAAGGGAATTTTTCAGCGCCCCATTCTATTGCAGAATAATGCAGTTAATAAATAAACAAAGTCGAAGCTGTTGTTCGGCATGTAAGCTACCCTTAGGTATTGACGAACAAGAGTCTCTATAATATGTATATTGCATCTCGGAGTGCAATTATTATTATTAGCGTGTATTGATCTAGAATCGTCTCTGGTACGCCTCTCCCTCACTCCCTCTCACTCCCACATTTTTCCGTGACTACACGCGACTATATAAGCATTTCGTTTTATTTGGAAAATAGTCGTATTTAAAATTCATTAGTATACACAAAATATTTGGACTACCGAGAACACCATAGTTAATTTGATGACATTTAATCCATATATTATTTTGTGTGTATCTGCCGCGAGTCAGAACAATTTGTATTGGGTTGCAGCTTCGACGTCAAACTTTGACTCGTAAAAAAATAATCTGAATAAAATATAATTTATACATAACATATAAATGGTAACTAGTATTATAATATAATACCTACATCCGGTTACAATAATATAATACTACTGTAATGTGTAAATGTACTTATCTTATAAAACCGTTAAATTATACTTATTAGCACAATATATACATTATATTATAATTATAGCTCAACGATTGAATGTGTATACAAACGAAAAGTAATTACAGAATTATACTCTGTTAATTAATTAACTTCACTACCTACTGGTTTTTTTTATTATAATATAAACCTTTGTATTTATAGTGACAGAGATGTTTTATCAATATTTACTGTTTAATTTAATTTCCAGCTCTCGGCGTAACCGTAATGCAAAACTAATAATTGATTAATCGTAGAACTGTGCAGCGTAAATTGTATTGTATCCATTTTAAATAATAAATGATTACATTTAATCAGTTATAATAATCAAATTTGAGCAGAATCATTTTATTTTAAATAGCCCCCCCCCCTTTTATTTCTATGATGCGACAATTTAAATTTTCCATACAAAACGTTTCAAACAATAATGCTTTGTATCGCATTGTTTACTTTTACCTAGTTATTTTAGAATGTTTATCATTAATAACTTTACGCGTGTAGCATGTTTATGACAACTAATGAGGATTTTAGATTAAAACAAAGCGCACAATAATAAACCCACACGATCTCATTCATATTATTCGTTATCTACTGCACACGAGAATTTATAATGAAAACGCAAACTTCAAATATGTTTGAAATATTAATTTAATAGTATTCACTTCGTGTTGAATAACATGCGTATATAGAACGCAACAAATGGTTTTACACGAAATAATGTACTTCTATCGGTTTTAGTCGATAGTCGAAATCAAATTCATTAACACCACCAGACTTTAAAATGTTGTATATATTATATTATTATATGTATGTCGGTGTAAAGATAAAAAAAAACAAATATTTAATCCTACCAAAATTTAGAACGAAAAACAAAACAATTGAGATATTTTATCGAAATCCAAACATTGCACATAACAATTAATTATATGCTATCGAGTGTGATGTATTAGTATTGTTAACGAACGAACGACTATATTATATTATTATTAATCTGGCAAACATTGATGTCGAAATGTCTTATATCGTTACATATATATATATAGGGTATATCTGGCGTATCTGAAAATAGTGTACGTTTTAATTATTGTTATTCAAACCATAAAATTCTCCGGATACACCCTGTAAATACTTATGCATAATTTATATTATAATTATTATATCCACTGTACCTACAGTTTTCCGGGTAGTAATCTCGATGAACATTAACTATATAGACAACTATACTATAATTGCTGCAGTAGGCAATTAATTTGATATAATATTATTTTGGGACTATACCTACCCTGCAAACTGTTTCTCTTATACAGGCTGGAACGCCCTTTAAAACGTAGCACAGCACTTCACGTCACCGGTACCTATCTCGGTGATTAACACTTGGATCCTTGTGTGCGGTTCATAGAAAGGATGCACATAATTAGGACCACTGTGGCAGTTAATATAACAACCCTATCGTTAAATATTTATCTACTGTTGTAGGTATCTATATAGAGAGTAGTCTTGTGGTCGAAATTGTTTAACGCAGGTAACGAATTCGCTGTGTGTTCCTGACGAGTATAATAATATTATTATCATTTACATAGGTGTATTCTTTAAAAGTTACAATGCTTAAAAAAAGTGATAGGTAATTATAATTATACTATTAATCGGGTACCATATTATTATAATATTATGCACCTATATGATGTTTTTATACACCACGCCAATACGTCGTACCTATGTGTTTGTGCAACATTATAAAAAATTAATCGTTTTAGCGGTTTTCGCGAAACGCAATCGGTTTTATATGTGAAATCAAAGATAAGCGTTGAGTACTAGCATATTATTATATTATAAAAGAGAGATAAAACGTTTAAAATATTTTCTCATCTCGAGCTTTGGATAAGTAATTCTACTTGTTGAATATTAATAATTATTTATTGTACTGTATGTATAATAGCATACATGTTATACAACTCTAGACTAGGTACTAACGTGTAGGTTAGGTACTATACATTTTCACAAACAAACATAATTAATATTATATTTTTAACGTTATTCAAATTATAATATAAGACACATCATAATAAAATAAAGTATTAATTATAGGTATTAGGTACACATGCTTATACCCATGACAACTATATAATATGTATTCTGCTCTAACTTTGTACCCGCACTGTGAATTAATACTCAACGAATAATTGATGCAAATTAAAACTGTATAATATTATGCGATAAATAATATACAAATATAATATATTCGTAAAAGCCATAAGGTCATCACTCGTAATAATATGTAATACCTAATATGTATGCATGTAAGTGTTTATTTATTTTAGCAAAAAAATTTAAAGATTTGAAAGAATATCGTAGAGCTATATAATATTTTAAAATAGTACAATGGCAAAGATAATACAATATTGTAGATCGTAAAATGTAAAACGTACAAGATAAAACAACTCCATTGTTAAACGAATTTATTCTAAGTACATTTTTTTAATAGATGCACGGTAAAAATTTTTATAACGGATTTTTTTTTCCTTCGTATATAATTGACAAAGATATTAAAACAAAATATCGTGTGTATTTGATGAGCCGTTTTTACAAATAGAAGATAACTGTGCTGTGCCACGCGGTAATTGTATTGGCAATAATAATGTATTGTCATTTTTTAAAAACAATATTGTTCCCTCATAACATTATATTTCCTTTTTTTTTTTGATTGAAACGTTACGTCAGCAATTATTTATCACGACCACCAAGAGAAATATCTTTTAAATTATAACAATTAACTATAAACTAACTGTCGAAAAGCTCGGATGAACATTATTCAACCCTCTTTTTTGACACTTTATTCCCAGCCATCATTTTTACCTTTATCTGGGTTTCTTTTTTTTTATTTCCGGATATGCTACAGAATAATAATTGGCACTCGGAGAGATATTTAGCAGTTGCTTATATATTTTATAACCAACATCAAAATCGCATTATAGTTTTTCAAATATTTTTTTCATTGTGAACATATTTTTATTACTTTTATTTATCACCAAACTTCTCCTTGACTTGAGTAATAATATTATATACCTGGTTGGGATCGGATAAGTTATAATATTATTAGTTATCTATTGTCACGTTTCAACTAATATTTACGATACACCATAAACGGTAAATATTCTGTTGTTTCAAAGACGCGTAAATAAAAGCAGGCAAAAAATTCAAGCAAAAAAATGTATTCTTTGTTCGAGTAACATAATATTCGCAATAATGTGCATTTTACGATTATTGTTTTTTCTTCGAAATGTACAAATACCATTATCGCGATTCTGGATCTCGACTGATGATCGAAACACCTACAATACTTCTGACACGACTATGGAGATAGGAATAAAGTGCGTACACGCTTTATTACCACCTAAGTGCAATATTTTGTCTGACAAAGATTCCGGCAAAATATCGAACCGGTTTCGGGTATTCTTAACATGCATAATATACAACGTGACTGCAAATTGCGTAATATACGAATATTTAAATAATATAGAAGGTGGATAATAATAATAATAAAAATAAAAATTTGCGTATACTGCAGCACACATAACTGTATTATGATAACGTGTATAGGTACAGTGTATATGGTCCTACATAATATTATAGTTGTAGTAGTGCCTACCTATAATATATTGTATTTATTATATAGTGTACACACATAAAGGGTTGAAAACTACTGTATAATTAATAAAGGGGAAATGTAGACTTACATTTTTTCCTTGTAAGGGTAGAAATCACGCGTTATGGTGTTATTATTATTATTATCGAATTGTAAAGGTCAGGGGACGCGGAAAATTGGCAACGGACCAGTCGGCACACACACACATAAGCATACACACACTGCACTATAATAGCCAACGTATAGACGGTGCAGGTGGAGCAGTATCGTAGTAAACATAGAATATACTATTTTATTATATGTACACACGCAGACCTGCAGCAAGTCGCAGCCGGTTGCAATGTGTGCGCATTACGTCATCGTGTGTCCGACCCAAGAGATATGATCGAAACTCAAAAGTGCAGCCGGTTTTGTTCGACGGACGAAAGCAAATAATATATGACGGGAAAAAAAAATTAAAAAAATAATATAATAACGCAAAAAATTACTCTTTCGCACACTCTGCACGATCGCACACGACACACATATTATTATCATAATAGGCAGGTTTTTTTTCCACGTGCAGACAACGTTAAATTATTCATATTATTATCCCACTATGCACGTTCGCGAAAAAAAAAACAATACTATTAATTCTGTCTAAAAAATAAATAAAAACGAAAAAAAAAAAGGTCATTCGCATTTTTGCCATGTCCTACACAGTACACATCACCTCCATTCCCTCCCACAATAACTACCCTCCTGCCGGTGGCTCTGCATGGCTCGTCGACGCCACCACTACCGCCGACACCCGGGCGCCCGTCTGTAGCGATCGTGTGTGCACGCAAGACGTCCTGACGCCATACGAATATAGCCATATATAGAGTACAGACTATAGGTGGTATACTAAACCCATATAGTAATACTTATACACCCCACCCGTCTGTCAGTAACTCCGTTTGGAAATAAATAATAATAATGTGTAGCAACGAAAAACGAAACACGGCAAGTGAAAGATGAAAAAGCAACGGACTTCTATGCAGAGTATGAGAGAAAGCGTAAGAAAAAAAAAACCCCAAAAAGGCGGTCGAAAACGCCGTGTTATAGCTGATCAGGTTGCGTCGTATTGTGTAATTTAATATCATATATTATTAAAATCTACTTAAATGCATATATTATACATATATACAGGGTGATTCACTAAGCATGCTCACCCACATGTTCTTCAACAATACAGATGTTCAATAGGTATTTGGTTATTTTAAAATTTTAAATATTTTATGTAATGACAATATTTAAAAATTGTCGAGATTTTTTGAGTGCCTTGTTGTTATGTACAAACTTCTGTTTTTCAGAGGAAATCAAGCTTTTCTACTCAAAATTTCATCCAAATTTTGATTATAATACTTTACAATTTTCAGAAAAAAATATTTGGTAAATAATTTACAATCGAAAAAATAGATTCTCATTTGAAAAACAGAAGTATGATATATACTTCACATGGCACTTTTTAAGTAGAACAAAACAACAACAAAATTTAGGAATTTTAAAATGAGGTTTTAAGGTATATAATATAAAAATTTTAAAGTTAACATTTTGAATAAAAGCATTTAGTTGAAGAAAAAAAAGAGGTAGACATACTTAGTGAATCACTCTGTATATTATATTTATAATCAAACGAATTTCACAGTGAGTCGTTAAGTACTATATTATAGCGGATTGGTATTATAAGTTTTATATGTGCCTTGCCATAGACAGATTTTAAGAATAACTATAATTATTATAATAATATAAAAGTAAATTATACGAAAATTATACTATGAATACCATTCCCTTATTTTTTTGTCACGCAAACCGTTGTTTCGATTTTCTGCCAAATTTTTTCATCGAAAATTGTATATTATTAAGGCAATATACGTACCTACTAGAACGAATTATACCCACCCGCTTTAAGTTTTTAGTCTACACGCCCGTCATCGTCGGTATAGGTAAATAGTTTTCACTAGACGCGCCCTCGCGTGGAAGAGTCACTTATAATATATTGTATTATTTCATGGGATAAACGCACATTATAAGTACCCGTAAATCGTATTACTACAACGTCGGGTGACTCTGTGATGATAATAATAATAATAATAATAATAATAGTTATAACTTATAATAGTAATAATAATAGTTGTTATAACAACAGCAGGCTGGGTCCTTTTGAGTTTTGTGTTTAATTTCCAAGAGATTATAAAACGAATTATTATTACGTAAATATCTATATTTTATCTACCGCGCCTACAGGAAGAATACGTCAAAGAGATGGTATTGTGCAAGTAAACTTAGTACCTACAAATTAATAAATAATATTTATAGATATTTGGTTGTCGTGACTCACACGTTATAGACAATTTTAAAACAAAACTATATCGAATAACATAACTTTATGATCATAATTCGATGTATTAATCAGTTATCACGTGATTGCGGTTCGACTATTTACACGTGCGTGTTGTTATGGCGTTATGTATTTCATTCATAATTTTTGTATCATTTAAACTATTATAATATAGTTATAGGTGCAGAATTATAAATACGGAGTGATTGTTTTCACCATGAGACATTAATTTCCTCATTTTATTTTCGGAACGTTTTAATATAGCAGATTTGTCTTTAACACTTCTTTAAATAATTAGATATTCTACCTAGATTATTTTCGATTACCAAACATTTTATTTTATATAGGTATTTGCTAGAGTAAAACATTTTGATAAAAAAAATATTGAATGTTGAATCAATAGTTTTATATCTATGTAAACAAATGTCTAATCCACTCTTATTTATAAAACTGTAGAACATAACAGCATAATATAAGCTTATTTTCAAATTGATTAAGATACATAAAATAAAATTTAAAAAACTAATTCAGTTGTACATGTTCAAGATATGCTCCTGTAAATAAATTAATAAATCATTAGAGCTTAATAATTTGATTAAATTGTGCATAATATTTTAGTAATAATTATTACAATGAAAAATAATAGCTCGAGTGTACAAATTACATACATTTCATCTTCGTTTCAAAGCGTAAATCTGCTGATAAAATTCCATTAAATTTTAAGCAATTCAATAGAATTAAATAGTTTTGTGATATACATTTTCATGGGCATGTAAATTATGTTATACTATTACACTATACGGTGATATAATTTCATCTTCATACCAGATAACAGTTGTGTCGCGTACAAATCATAGAGTATAAATCAGAATACATTAAAATTTTAATAATAATATATAAATCATCAACACGAGTGTGAACTTTAAGCCATTAATGAAGATATAGTCACACAACGTTGGTCAAGTACTTCTCTCTCTGTCTCTGTCTATCTGTCCGTCTGTGTGTCTCTTCTCTCTCTCTCTCTCTCGCTTTCTGTATAATATATTTTTACAAATAGATTATTTATTTTTAAGAGCCCGTGTTATTAGGATAAATATTTATTTTATTTCGTTATTATATAAATATATTATACACTCCATGCGACCATTTAGAAAGCAATTTCATAAGGCCGTTTAGACATTTTTTTTATTTTTAGACGTTATAAATCCATGGTAAGCATTTCATTACAAAATTGTCTACGCTCATCGCTTTGATACATAATAAATAAAAAAACATTTCTGCAAACACGACATTTTGTCATCGGAGTATAACAGCCAACCAAGTATATACTATGCTGTAAATTGTATTGTTATTATTATACTTAGTCCATTAATCAGTGTTTAAGAATTAAATCAATTTTGGCAAAATAACATAATAGAATATTACGACTACGACAAATATTTAATTGATGGGTATAATAGTCATAATGACATAATACTAACGATGGTACTTAAACATTGTATTTTAGGGTATATAATATAACAACAAGCGGAACGATCTAATAACCTGTTTTGAATTCGACATTATATACTTTTGACAATGATGCACATAGAAATAATTGAATTAAACAATAATATTCAAGTCTATCGAAAGTATCACGTTAGTCGTAAACATATTTTTTTTCAAATATAGGTATTATTATATTATTTTGAACACTATAACATTTTTATATATGGTGACGCACAATTATCGAACTCGAACAAAAAAAAGCGTCTCAAAACACAAATAAACGGAATGACGAATATTGCGAGAAATATATACGACTAGCTATTTCGGGTTATAATAATATAGGACCGAATACGGTCGTAATTATTATTGTGAGCTATATATCACATCCGTGTTTGGGAACCAATAGGTTTTAATATCATTAAGCTTATAAGTTTATACATATATATTATCAATATGTATATGTATGCTCTACTATATATTATATAATATAGTGTAAAGACCATCGTAACGGTTGGATACTTTTTTTCTGCATTTTTACGATGGTAAAATCGCACACTGTTGTAAAACATCCGAGTCGGGCGGGCACGGTTCTAGTTTTTATGACTTTCGGCCATGTAGACAACATTTTAGATGCGAAGGCGACACGCCCGTGTTTTATAGTAAACATCGGAGTTTAAGTTCGGGGTTAAAGTCTAATAAAAATATATTTTACCCTATCCGTCCCCACATCGGCTTTACACTTTTATATTGCAGAGGGTGTGTGTACGTTACGTATGTGTGTTTGTGCGAGAGTATATAATAATATATTATAATGCCATTTTTAATTTATTTTTGTCCATAACCACGGTAGTCACCAAGAGGCTGATCTAGTGATATTAAAACTGCATTAAAATATAAATAATGTTTTATTATTATTATAGTTATTATTTTCGAGAGAATCAAATCCGCGGAAATTATTATTTTAGTGGTGCGCTGCACGTACAAATTTCTGGACGAGTTAATTGAAACTATCGTAAAACTTGTTTCCAAGCGCACGTGACTAAAAAAACCGTTAAGAAAATATTGTTAACCCAAATGCAATCTAACGTGAGGTGACATATTTGAATGTGTCAAAAAACGAATAAGAGTTAGCGTAAGTGTATGAGTGTTCTTTGAAAGGAAAAAATGGTTGACGAAAATATGTCACGCTGCGGTATACACGGAAAATTGTATTTGATTAATATTACTGTTACCTGCGGGCTGATGTAATTCGGATAAAGTATAGAAATGAAGACATAAGGTGCCAAGTTTAATTTCCAATCGATTTAATTTGGAGGTATTTCTTTGTTTAAAGAGGTAATGGATATAAACTAAATGATTAAGAAAATATATAGCTATTTGAAAAAAAAAGTTTTCTAGAACTCGAAGAACTTCAAAATTTGAAGCCCGAATAAAATATTAAACCGCGATAAAAACAAATTAAATGTTTTTGTATAATACACCTACAAGTTGGAACCGATTAGAGAATCACCAAACGATACCTATCCAAAACTAAATGACACTTACACGTGTGAGTTAAGCCCGCCATAATACCTAATTGTTATTAAAAAATATTATTATCTGCACTAATTCCACTGAAGTTTTGCAGTGCAGCTAATTTAAATTTTATCATAGGCAAATGCTTATTATTTTTAACGGTATATATTATGTATTTTTACTGAAAAAATACACACACGCACTTTAATACACCACAAGCATATAGTATGTATATTGTATACCTATAGGTTACAACGTGAGTATATATATTATTATTACTTAGTTTGAGTCGTTTGATGTATGCGGCCACGTGCCAGCCGCCATGGTAAAATTATTACTCTGTTTTTTTTTTCGCCTAGTCATATTGCAGTATTATTATTATTCACTTTACAAACATCTGCAGAACGAGTACTACGAGGACGTTTCCCAAAAATGAAAATGATCTTCACAATGCCTTACAAACGAAATACACTCTAAAACTGTTTATCAGGTAAGTTTACCACTCTTATCCAATAGCGCAATGACAAACGCTACTGTAAAGGCGGCGGCTGCTTCGGTGGTGATTTTCCGCGACCAATAAAATACGTTATGGTAGTGTGCGAAAAAGAGGATATATACGGAGACACGACTCGAGCAGGAAGAGTGCTGCAGCGGCAAGGATCGGCAAAATCGTACAAAGTGTTAAACTTTGTAAAGCAAATATCTGTTACGGGACACACATATATAGAATACTTAACGTGTGGCAATCATTCTTGCTCCACCGGTGGCAAACACTCTATATATATATATATACCTACACAGTCTGTCGTATATACGAGGGCACGTGCAGTTTGTGGGCGAGAGCAGTGGCGCAGGGGTGGGTGGCCGGAAGTGGAAAAGCGGAGATTCCGAAGGGGCGCACACGACTATTATACTGAAGTGTTGTCTAGACTACATGGAGGCACATTTGCTCGCTGGACGAATTATTAAAAAAGTTTGACCGGAAAGTTTTCATCGTGTGCGCACATATTATATGTTCAGGCGACGAGAACGACGAACTAGTTGTAGGTCTAGGGTACTCCGAAGAGGAAGTGAGATGGATATAATATAATAATAAAGCTGCGGGAGAGAGTAAGATGGACGATGGACGAACTTATCACGTGAGCGGGTCAGGAAAAGTTTTACTCGAGGCGAGAATTTTCCGCTACCTGCAGTGATGCGCAGGCGGTATGTACGCGCGATAAAAGTATGTTTCTGGGTATCATTTTGCGTGTTTTTCGTATAATATAATGTAGGTATATATAATAACATGATATATCATATACATACGGTGGAACCGATAAAAGATTGTTTACTCGTTTCTTCTCCGAAATCACTTCCGTTTATCACTGAAACGGAAGCTTCAGCACCGATAGCTCAAGATGTATGTATGCGATATACCTATATATAACGAGATGGCTCGAATTTTGAGATTAAATATGACATCCGGGACGGTATATTTAATAATAATAATAATTATTATCTATTATTATTTTCTCTTCTACATTTTAACGTGATTATTATTTATTATTATTATTATTACGTAGTAGGAACCCTATTCTATATTATATAATAATAATATAAAATAAATATTTTTCATTTTCTCTGTGCAGCGGTGTATATAATAAAGTAGGTACCTACCAACACGACGCTCGGTCAATCCGAAGGATAATCCCCAGAGGTTTTATGCCGGACAAACAACATTACATAATGTATAATATGTATGAGAAAGAGGTACCTATATCTTATATATATATATGTGTATATAAATTTTGGGTGTGAAAATCGAATTACCATCTCAAGGCTCGAGCGCACGCGATAATTTCGTTTTCGTGTAGGTACCTCTATCTATATATATTGTATATAATATAATATATATATATATAAACTACGCGTATATTATACGTGTATATAATAAAATAGTTTTTTCCCCGTTTTTATATTTACGTGTCAACGCCATACTATATAACATTATATACGAAACCACATGCGCGCACTGGAAAACGTGGGGTTTTTTTCGGACAATATTTCAATCTCGCTTTTCGGGCCCCGGGGAGATAATAATAATAATAATAATAATAATACAGCGTGAATACGGTGTTTTGCTGATGTCGGCAGCCGTTCCTCCTGCGGCGTCATCGCCACTAGCGTGTTGGCCGACCGCAGTTAGTCAATTAAAAATATGTCATACCTTTATCAAGTTTGCATATTATTATTATTATTATTATTATTATTATAAGTATACATACTACCTACCTATGTCCTATACATGAAAACGAAAACGCAGGGTTCTCTCAGAGTCCCAAATCTATAACGGTCTCTTGTTAAGTGTATTCCTCACCTGCACCGACGCTGCTGTATCTTATGAATCCTTTTCTAAAATCATTTTGCAAAAAAAGGTATCCATGATATACAGTTTTGGGACATAAACTTTTCTATATCATATACATTCATATTATATCTGCAGAAAGAACGTTATACTATATTATATATATTTATTTTTTTTTATTTTTATTTTACGCCGCTGAACAAATTAAGGACCACTATTCATATATATATATTTATACACGATACTAACTGCTCTACAAAAGATAACGCGTAAAATATGTATACTCGTACAAAAGGTAAAACGGAAACGAAAAAAAAATAATAATATCACAACCTCCGAGCTGGAATCTCAAATTGAAAATGGGTATAAGCTTGTTTGTTTTTTTGGTTTTTTTAATACTACGCATATACTGCAGATGATACGGTCTTAACGCTGAACTTATTAAATTATTTCATTGATAAGCGTTATCTATTTTCGTCGTTGCAAACCACAATAATTTTATTTATTTTATTTTTAATTTTCTATTTTTCTATTGAAATAATTAAATCGTAAAATTTTAAGTTGAAAAAAAAATAACTTCCTAGGTTATTAGTTTGTACGATTATGAATAATAATATATTAGATAAATATATCGTATTCAAAATATAACAAATATTTTTATTTTTTTGTTAACAAATGAAAATTACCATAAACTGACGTTAATTAATTTTAATCAACCGTACTTTCATAGTATGACAAGTGTTTAACCGTAGTGCCTTAAACATAAACAAAGCAATTAGGTTTGTATTATTAGAATATTAGTCTTGCAATTAATAAGTTTTAGTGAACTCTAAGTAATTCAACTGAATTAGCTCAAACAAGAAAATTAAATTAACCTGACCATCTTATTCGTTCTTCTTGCTTTCTGAATTGTAAACACTGTAAACGTAGAAACACCGAAACTTCATCAAAACACAAGTTATAATAGCAATACGAAAAAAAGTAATTAAATATTTTTATATTTTGCATGAGATAAGTTTAATAAGACTTTATGCATTGCATATAAAACATATATATAATATACTCTATTATAATACTTGTATAACGTCCAAATTAGCGACTACGCTAAAATTATAAATTTAAAAATAAAAATGTCCCTGATATTAAGCGTGTGATCTACCGAATGTACGCGATTTACCAAATAAAAAATGGAATGAAATGAATCTTGTGTATGTTGATGAATATTTCTGTTATTAAAAATTATTAGGTATCTAGGTTAGTATACACGTCATCATCAATGCTATTACGATGACAGAAATCTAATGTTCGTACGGGTAAATTAAGTTATTTAAGGTTTGAACTTACTATTCAATCCTACTGATTATTAATTGATCTAATATATTATTGTTATTATTATTGACTATAAAATATTTTTCTTAAAAATATGTTCTTTAACAATCGAATTCAAATGTACACACTTTTATACTAAATATTTTCCATTTCAAGAAACACTCAGCATCAAAATGGTATTTTTAAATTATTTGAGATTTTTTAAAAATGATAATTTAGTAAAAGATATAATAATAATATACCTTTTGACACTACTTATTATAATAATATTAAACTATGTTAACATTTACTGATTGCTTGTCTATAAACCTATGATACAGGTTTATTGAATTGAAATGTTGATTATCTACACGCTTTTTTTTTTAAAAAACAAAATGACCATATCAATACTCGTACCTATTGTATTCGAATCAATCACTATCAGAATATTATTGTTTAAACGTGAATATGATTTCGAGATTCAGCTGTGAGCGAGAACCTAAATAAATTGTGTTGAAAGTTTAATGATTCGAATCTTTATATTTATGTACCTGCCGTGGCATATAGGTCAACATAGTAGAAACGAAAGGCAAAGCAATCAAAGCATGCAACCACACAAATCGACATTATATAGATTGTTGAATTATCAAAAGATACAAAAAATGCAGTAAGCGTTCGAAAGCCCGTGTGGACGGCGTCTTTCGTATTACATTTAAACGTATACGCGTATACGCTGTACAGCTATGTATATATATATATGCAAGCGTGCTCGTTGAATAAAATACCACCCGAGGCAAGATAAAAATTACCTATAACTCAATATTAGTCACAGTTATATTAGTAATTAAGTATATGCAGTTAAAATTTCATGGGTAGGAAGCAGCGTCCCCTTTTCCTCTGGGGTGCCCTTGGTTGTACGAAAATAATGGTCTTTAGCATTGGGAAACCCTCCATAGTGCTGACTTCATTTTTTTTTCTAGTCGAGCGCTGACGAAAACGCATTTAACGAAAAGGGAGGTGTAACGTCGGCAAATATTAAACACAAATGTATACTACGAGTAAATATTTTTCTCTCTCGGTGTGTCACTTGCTCTATTTTTTTATTATAATATAATGACTTTGTGTGCACACACAGCGTAAATTAGAGGAAGTTTGTATAACTATGTGACGTATTACATTGTGTGCACGGACGGTGCTGCAGAGGTGGAACAGGAAAACCGTGTAAAAATTAAATTCATTCTCTCTGGCGCGGGCGGATCACACGAGCGGAATAATACTACAGCACATATTATAACTGTGGTACATTAGGTATAATGTAATGTGTGTGTGTGTGTGCATGTGAGCCCGCGCTGGCGTCGAGATCGGTGGCCTTGGCGTACTTTGGCGTAAGTTATTGTATACGTTTATTATTATTATTGTGATCATATATACATAGGTATTATTATTATTATCATTTTGTATACAACGGGTGATTTATCGTCGTCGGTATATAACGCCGCGCGATGAACGCCTCCATGACGTGCAGAGTTAGTCGTCTAAACACACAACACACATTATATTAGTACACTCGCGCGCCGAAAGGGTTGAGAAAAGTAACTGAAGAAAAAAAACTGAATAGCTGTGCGGTTTGCAATATCATCTGTTCCTCCATAGCCTCCATCGCGTATTTCTACCCATAAAATCTTCTGGTTCTCCTTTTCGAGGCACCCACTCTTTCTCGCGTGCACACAACGAGCTTTATATATGTATATAATATAATATACACGATACATGTATATGGGTACCTATCTACAGAAGCTCAAACACCTGTTAACCCTTCACCTCAGTCGGGCTTTTCTCCTCGATCTCGTTCGCTGTGCACACTTGTATGCAATGCGCGCGTGTGTGTGTATTTATAAGCCTTCACACGCACAGTTTATCGGTCGGTCTGACTTGATAAATGGTCGAAGGCGCCAGCTATACTACACAAAAGCACCAGTGGTGGCGGTTTAAGGTACGTACATAAATATATATATATAAGTGATCGTATACAACGTGTGTGTATGTGTGTGTGTGTGTATGTGTGAAAGATGGAGTAAAAAAAGGTTATATGTATACATAAACATAACGTATTCGCATATATATATATACACTCTCTTTGCACACGCTGTATGTCAGTGTGTGAGTTTATAGACGCGGTCGTGTGTGTCTGTGTGTGCTGATGCCTAGGCGCCTGCTAAATGATTCATGACGGGCAATCACTTTGTGACGTAATACCATCTCCTCGCCATCTCTTTTTTCACCGCTAACGCGTCCTCTGCGCCCACCCACCTGCACCGCCGACGCCGAAACGCGCACCGTCTCTCTTCTTCTGCGATTCCTCCGCGGCGAGCACGCGATCCCGTCTCGTTTGTTTGTACGTCCGTCCGTCTATCTCTCGCTTTTTTTTCCATTCCATATCCTCAGACTTTACAATCGGTTTAACATCGCACCAGCGTATAATATATTGTGCGAGCACGCGGCCTCGAAGATTGGTAATTTTTCCCGTCCTCGCCTTCCTTCGACAAACCGCTCGTACATATAACATTAAACGCGTGTTATGTAACTATATGATTTATATATATATAATTATTATTATTTATATTATGCATTTCACTGAGATTGTAGTTTCCGCATCTGAATATCGTTATTATACTATTTGTTTTAATTAATTTTGTTTTACCGTTATATTTACCTTTTGTCGAAAAATACGTATAAATATTATATTTTTGTTTTAATTTATCAACGTCATACCTAAAAGGCGGGTTTTGTTTGGAGCTTTTTTTTCACAATAAAAAGGCAACATTTTGTTCCCGGCATTCAGATTGTTTTGAATTCATTTTTTTTATTATTATTCCGTTTCATTCAAAACTAATTTTATCGATTGGTTTATTTGAAATCATAATAATTTATATACGTTTGTTTGACGTTGGTATTAATCTTAAAACATTAAACGAATTTGTCTTTAAAACACTTTTTTACAGTTGTATCTTGAAAACACGCTAATCCTACCATTTATAATACATAGGTACCTATATTGAATATCCTACCTATATTATACCTACTATAATACGAATGTATATAATACAGTATCACCGCTAGAATTTCCCGATTCATCCAAGCTTTATCGAAATCGCTTTGATTAACCACCCACGATCGCGTTTGTCTGTACTGTATTAACTCTTATCATAATATAATATTGTCTACTATAACAATGTTGTGTCTGCTATGAATTCATTCTACGTTATACATTTTAATCTTTGAAGAAATATCTCACAGAATTATTTCTTTTATTATTATTTAGTAGGTACTAATAATTTTACCTCGTTACTACCGTACCTACATTAATAACACTGTGTCACATAATCTTAAATCAAACCAAAAGAATAGAGAACAAAAAATATAAAAAACACTCGTGGTATTGTAGGTACTATATTTCTGAGCCCAGAACTATGTATTTTAATATTGATTTTAAACTTTTAGTATAGGTACTATTATAAGAAAAAACTAAAAACATTCGTGAGTCATAATATAATGGTATATTATTATTATTGTTATTTTTATTAAAATATGTGTTTCCAATTGATGATTATTTTCATAATAAGTAATAAAGATAAAAATGGTATAGGATAATAATATGGAGACATGGTAAGTTAGAAGACAAGTGGCTACACCTTACTATTTATTTCACAATTTAAATGACTAACCTGCTGCATACATGTACGCATGAAGACCCTTCGCATTGAAGATTTCGCAAGACCCGATATTGATATTACTATATTACGTTACATTTAATAATCTAGGTGTTGATACAAAAAAGATTTAGCAGATTGATCAATTCATCATAGAATTTGTTTTGTTGATTAATTGCAAGTACTTTCACAGTAAGTTTAAAACTGAAGGTCTTTATGTAAGGATAGGTTATCACAGACCAGAGAGCATTTCTGATAAGGCTCAGCACTATTGCTTGGAATGCTTTTGGTGAATAATACGTCCTTGCAGTAGAGTCATTCTGTTTCCATTCTTTATAAAAGGCGTATACATGTTTATTGTATGCATACAAAAGGTACTACTTTTGTAAGGACAAAAGTCATGGAATTAGTATGAATCCTAAAGTATAATAATTCTATATAGGAATCGGTTCCATTATGATGTTATTGATTCGTGCTTTCATAATAAATCATATTGTTATTAATTTTACCTACCTAGTACATTATTAAGTTAATTTATTTACTATCATAAATCCTAAATAATTCACGAATGACATTATACTCTTGTAGACAACTATACATTACATCGTCGTCCCTTTTTGACTTATGATAATTAATACCAGTCAACAAACAATATAATTATACTCATAATATATAGTTCATTGAATGAAACAAGTGATCGACGACATAAATTATGCGATACCCAAATTACTTTTGAATGATTCAAATTTTTAAATTTCAATGGTAATCGTACCATTTTGAACATCGAGTATACAATATCATAAATTACTAAAAATATACCCTAATAAATAAATATAACAAATTACTATTGAAATTCCGTAAAAGCATCAACATGATATTATATCAAGAGTCAACTATAACCGAAAAGATTTAAATTCGCTCACCATTACATATTATATTATAATACTATATATTATATTATTATAGTCATTACAGATTACAAGGGACGTATTGTTACGTTATTGCAACTGTCTTTACTTCGTAATATTTGTTTTGTTTTATTTTTTCCACCACTTATATTTAAACACGACCAAAACAGTACAAAGGCGTTATTATATTCTCATATTATAGTAGCAGCGATATAGAATTCAAAACACGATTTTCATTAAATCGCGTTTACTTTAAAGCAAATAACGTTTCTGTATCAAGTATCGATATATATATTAAAAATCAGATTATCGCCAGAAAAAAACTTTTCTAAAAAAGTAATAATAATAGTATCGTCGGCATTGTATTATTATTATTATTATTATTATATTGTGCCCGCCGCCGAAGCCATCGTCGTTGTCGATCATCACGTGAAAAACGTTCGTGAAATCCTTTATACTTATATATATTACACATTATACAATATCATTTACGCGAAAAAAAAACGACGAAGAACATTTTTACACGCCAGTCACGCGCCAGAGGTGTCTGCCGAACAGCTATAGAGTGTACCGCAAATAGTGCGTGTGTGTTGTTCTCTCGAAAATCTGTAATAATTATATAATATAATATAATATATACGCCAAGCTTATATAAGTATACACATTACACACACACTTTATTTTGGTGGGGTCGTCCGAATGCAGAAATAAGTGAGTGTTAAAAGCACGGGGATCGTTTAAGGGTGGAGACGGCGGTAGTTTTACGACCTATATGGCTGGGGTTACTTAAAAGAATTAAAAATGGCCGGTAATTGTCGCGACGTTTTTAAGTGATTGCTCTCGTCCGCCGCCGCAAAGGCCGGCGTCACTGCAGCAGAGTTTGTTTAATACATTTCTCGCGGACACCGAGACGAGGGTGTAATGTTATTATTTTTTTCTTGATATATTAATTGACCCGTCTCTCCCTCAGTCCCTCCACTACGAATTTAATTACCACCACGTACACAATATATTATTATTATTATTGCGTTTCGCGTACCGGAGATACCGCATATGGCGAAAGTCTATATGTATATAGTAATATAATAAAAAAGTGCGTGCCGATGACACGGCAATTAAAGTGCAAATTAACACGGACGTCTCGCGGGTAGAAAAGAAAAATAATACTATGGTCGGCGTCATGTAGTATATAGCGAGTGATGATAGCGAGTGACTACCGCAGAGAAAAATTCAGATGGAGAGAAAAACGAGGCTCGGCGACTCGTAAAACTATTGTTATATTATATTCGTATAATAATTATTGTAAGACCAGAGTGATAAAAACGATATGGTGGCTTTGGCGGCGTCGGTTAACGGACAACAATGGACGACTATTATATATTATTATATCATGGAGTAGAAGTCACTCGAGGTTAAACAGTGACCCTAACCCCTTATTATTATATACACAGGTCCAGACGCGTGCGTGCACTGCGGCACTTACGGAGGCGTTTTAATTATTTCCTCCGTACACATAATATAATATAATGGTGTACGATAACGGGGGTAGACGTTTTCGAGAATATTATATCATCACATGGCGTTTCCGGGGGTTGTTGAACGATGATTTTTGGACTCGACACCACTGCGGAAATAATATACGAATATTATATTGTATATAATTGTTTCAACCCCGACGAACCACTTGCTGTACAATTATGCACACTTGAAACGCCGAGTTCCTCCTCAGTATTAAACCGGGGCAAACGTCGGTGTAAGTATAATTTTTTTCATCATTAAAATATAATAAAATAATGATTGATGATAATATAAACAATTTAAAAAAAAAAAACAGTAATTTCGATTACAAAAAATGTCCAACATACCTTTTAAGCAACGGCAATTAAAGTCAAAGACAAAAGACCTTTATAGAATATGTAATACGGGTAAAGCAAAAAACCCAATTCGAAACTTTAATTTTTTTTATTATACTACCCCCGAGCCCAACTGTATGTGGGAAAAAAATATTTCTATAAGTTTTTTTCGCATATAACATTATATTCTATACACACTAATATGTATAATATAGTTTCCCAACGATGCTGATTACGTTTCAAAAAAAGTTTTTACATATTTTATAGTGCCTTGCCATTTTCTCTCCTTATTATATATAGGAATTTCTTTCAATTTTAATAATGTCAACGCATTGATAGTTATCTATAGCTATAAAATTTAAATTGACATAAAATCACTGGCTCTCCCTTCGATCGACTCCCAGCTTACTTTTTTAATCTTTATTTTAACAACTTCCCAGCCTAATTAAGTCGAATATATTTTATACCCAAGTATAGAAGCATAGTCAATACTAAGAAATATTAACCTGTTCATTATTTAAGTTTATAGAATAATAAATTCAACTTTATTCTATATTTTTTTAATAAAACTATATTGACGTTTAATATAAGTTTAACGTGGAATAGATTCACATTGGTACTTCCGAAGTTCCGATGTACATTCAAAACAAATTAATTACTTCCGCGAGCACGAATAAATACTGTCGTTATACGATCGGATGTTCATCGCATTATATACTTTGAAATGAACAAATATTAAAAAATTTTCATGGCTCAACTCTGCAAATTGAAATTAACTATCAAGGAACAATTTTTTTTTTTTAATCAAATTTGTTGACTAAACATTCAAAATATTCAGCTGGTATGAAAATTGTCGAATTATATTAATCATTCACGAAAACGGCATATTAATTAGTGGCTTATTATGTGTACCTAAAATATATATCATATACAGAACTAGCAGTATATTCAAATTACGAAAATAAAAATCTGTTAAGTGATAAACCTAGATTTATAATAGTTATTATATTGTAAAATAAGTGGATAGATTTCACAGTTGTTTCTTGGTGTAATCGAAATTAACAATTTACGTGAACTATGGTAAAACTAGCGAAACTTATTTGCTGTCAGTTGAATTAACTTGGTACATATGACGCGTGATATTTTTTAATAGTTGTTATATTATGTTTACACGCATAGCGTTATTATGACTGACAAAACACAACGGCTTATAAATATGCAAGATAAAATATGTATATGTAAGATATATTATAGAACGTTCACCTTAATTTTTTTCTCATTAGAACGTATAGTTGTAACCTTTTACCGTGAAATTTTGAAACATTTTAAACGACAAATTGTTTATTTTTGTGCGTGGAATTTTTTTTTGTTCACTATCAATACCATATAACGACCTCAAAATAGGTTATCCGAAAAAATACTAATTAGCGAATTTCGTTGGAATATTTCATGACGTTTGTGTTAGTACCTACCCAAATACCTATACAGAAACAAACATTTCCGTTTGTTTGCGGTCGCGTCTTTGGTAACGACGATGAATACCACGTTAATCTGTGCATATCTATATTATAATGTTTATTACATCAGTTTTGTATATTTTTTCAAAATAAACCGATAACCGAAACGAGTATCATTGCACACTAACTGTGTACAAAAATGTTTGTTGTTTGTGGTTCATCTGCGGCTGCGTGTTCATATATAAGAAATCACGAAATACATTCGGCGTCTCTTCATTTTTTTTATTAGAAATCGTGTTTTTGTATCAAAAATGCATGCGCAACTTATACAGTGATTAATGCTACCGACGCGAGAGTAGTAATATATAATATACCAAGACGATTTATTGTTGCACGATACGCGGTCGATATTTGTATGAAAAAGGAAGTAGAAATAAAGTACGATGAAATAACTGGTTTGGTTTTCAAAAAAATATTTTTAATCAGTTTCACAGTGCGCGTACGTCAATGGCTCCAAATAAAAAGAAAATATTGAATAGCTTTTCAGATGCACAAATATATATATGTATAAGCTCGAGAGCAAAAAAAAAATAAATAAATAAAAAGACTTGAGAAAATCGTTTCTTCAAATAGACTAAAAATACAACGAAAACGAACGAGTAAATATACTTTACGACTTGCCGCTTTTGAAAACTAATATTGACAAAATATTTACATTGGCGTATCTTTTTTACTGCAGTTGAGGGTGGCAATTATTGTTCGAATAACATTTAATTTTCAAAACACGTGCCAGTGCCTATACATAATAATAAATTAAATACGCAAAAAACGTGTACCTATGCCTATACGTAATGTGACAACATATTATTACCTATTATATAATATTTTATGTGTGTTTAAAATCTTTAAATACACACTTATTTCGTCGATATATTAAATTAAGGTAAATATTTTTATCTAGCTGACTGGATACTCGGAATAACACATTTTTACCATTATATTATTATGTTATATACTCTGGTGGTACATCTTCTCATAATACCGTATAACACGTTAAACCCCTTTTATGATATAGGTAATTTTATTTTTGATATAATAATACAAAATAATATACTTTTTTGAAAAAAGGAGTATTATTATTTGTGAGAATAACACGTATCTACTCAGTATAACGTCTTTTCGTGCGAGTTAAATATTGAAAAATTCAACCGTACCGGTATATGCTATCATATATAATTTAAGAGCGATGAAAACGATCTGTTTTTATGGCAAATATTTATGTATGCTACATATTTATACATACATAATATAAAATACACATACAAATGAACACAAGTATTGCGCCTAAGCATATATCAAAGTATATAAAGGTATTATATATTTGCTAAGATGATTTTTTTTTTTAATAATAATATTACGTATATAGACGTTTTTTTTTTTATCGAGGAAGAGTCCGACAGTCGAAATTATTTACAACTTATGATGTACCCTCCCCATCGTACCTAATATCGATTTCATCGATGAAAAAAATATTCTTAAGACTGCTTAAACTAAATTTCAGCAGCCTTATACGCCACCAAAAGCTCACAACGGCCATGTGTGATGGCAATGCGTGCAGATCGTAAAATATATTATAGTCATTTATAGAGTCTGTAATAATCATATGTATGCGCAACTATAAATATACTTATAAGTATTGTTATAATAACATACAATTTATGTTCGCGAGTTCAGAAATAATTTACTACAAGACTTCTTTATTATATTTTATGTACTGCGTATGATTAAGTCGGTGTTCAGGTATTATTTTATTAACCAAATGATTAAACAAAGTGCAGTAAGAATATAATATAATATCTGTACGTCATGATAATGCAGTGTATAATATTATTATGCTGTTTATTATAATATTAAATATTATATACTCGAATGATGGACGTGTTTTACGTATTTTGGAATGCCAAACGCTAACTACGAACAGATGCGATAACACGCGACTATTAAAAATAATATCGTATTACATTTGTTTATATTTCACAGGATATTTCACAGACAAACGAATGATTATAATATTTTACATGAGGACCACTCTAGGGACCACCGTGAAAACCGTTTAAGCCGGATCCTCGTTTAATTAAAAATAATTAGAGCTTAAATAATTTATCCTGTAACAAATTTTAATCGGGGTTTCAATATAAGTATTCTCAAGTAGGTAGATACTCGGTTATACGAATTCGTAGTACAAAATGTTTGTATTTATACATTTAAGGACGAATACCTTGACAAACATCAAGGAAACACTTGTGTGTACAGAAATTTCATAATTTTGTTCATAATTATTATTAATATAAATTGTATTTCAAACACATTTACCTTCTAAAATGTATCACGCGTAGGTATAGGTTGGTATAGGTTGATAATAAATTAAATTATGAGATTCTACGAGACTAGGTCATTTGAGCATCCTTTTTTTTTATAACAACCTACCACATTACGGGGGACCGTGTCAGTACGTCTTCCTACTAAATTAGCATTACCTACTTCTCCTTTTTAACATTATACTTATCATTGTTACCATTATTTCACCTTACATTTGACCATCCTAAAACATAACCGATGAGTGTCGACTATTTCTATACATTGTTATAATACATAGGATTACACAAAATTCCTTCAAACAATTTTTTGATCGAAAGTTTTAAATAAATAATTTTTACATCTCGTATCCACCTTTTCATAGCACGTAAAACGGTATGCCGATGAAATACTCAGACATCTAAAAACAAATATATGCATTAAGTGAGAATATATTTATATTTATGCTATTTTAAACGCTACCAAAATATCGATCACACAATATGCGTGCCGATAGTGTGCTCATAATATGCCGGGTGCTATATATTGTACACGCAAAAAATGTATACCTACTATATATTTCGAGTGATCTATTTAACGTAAGACACTGTCTTTTTATTTCAAAAAATATTACAGATTTTAATACAACATTAAATTTATTAAAATTTCTTACCACATTTTAGGTAGTTACAAACAAAGTTTTCCTAAAAAATATATTCTTACTATTTTCATCGTTGTAATTTTTAATTGCTTACTTTTTTTTTATGACAACATGCATTTTTTATTCCGCATTCCAAAGAAGAATATTTTTTGAAGTACTTTGATGTAAAACAATCGAACTTTAGACGAATAGTTATATGTATTTAAAGTTTCGGTGAGTGGAGTGGAATAGTACAATATGGTTCCCGGCCAAAGTGGTGATTTACTTCTGATTCGGAAAATGAAATTAAAAATGAAAGTTGTAGAATTTACAACGAAGAGTACAAAAACTTAAAAAATTATATCGATACAAAATAGAAAAAGCTAAAATTGTTTCTAAAAATAATATTTTTTTTTGTAACGTTATTGTTTTCTGAAAATAATTTGTGTCTCCACTTGAAATAGATTGTTCTGTGTGTTCACACACTTGCAATAGCCCATACACTGTAAATCAACGAAATAGTACCATACTGAAGTTTATGGCATGTGAAATAAAATAAACGAAAACCGCACGATTGTCAAATGCAATAAGTTCGCATCAGTCGTATAGGTATACCACCGTGACTAACTGTACGACGAGAGGAGGCAGTGGCGGTTGAACTCGTTTTTTTGGCCGTTAAATTGTACACGTCGAAAAATCGGGGTAAGACACCCCTAACTCACTGCCTCCACAACCACTCGTTTGACACGGTACCCAAACTACACATATTATATTCTAGTGAAATTAAAAAGTTTTCGGAAATCGTTTTCTGGCGTTACGCCACCGGGTGGCTGGCGCTCGACGGAATCCTGACCCCTCCTGCACCCGTGAGGTGTCCTTCTGCAACCGTCGGGGTGGATCGTCCGGGATAAAGTTCCAAAAAAAAAAACTTCTTAATCGACAAATGCATATTGTATTAGGTACAATATTTAACCGGCGTCACTTGGCGTAATGAAAAAAAAGAAACGATTTCTATGTGCACGCACGATAACCCGGTAAATAATATTAGTATTATTGTTATTATTATTATACGATATCCGCGTCCTGTCCAAACCGGGACCTAGGCGGTGGTCAGGGTGTGGTGGTGATAGGTTTGATATGGTATGCCATAGGTCGCGTACCTATATAAATATATATGGCTAATGCATCAAACAAACACGCGTAGGATACATAAATATATATATATTATTTTATGTGAGTATATATGTATATAGGATAATGTGTGCCAACTAGTGGAGCCTTTTAATGCAGCCTGGAGGGTAGGTCATTTTGTTAAGTACGAACTGACATTGAATAGCAAATATTTAATGACGCCCCGCGCTAGCAAACACGAAGGCGTGGAGCGTGCACAAACACACACGCACACTCGCACATATATATATAATATATTGTATGCTCACGAATTACCGAAATAAGAGCTGCGTATAGAGTAAAGGCTGTTCGTTCGTAAAACAGATATATAGTATATCATACCGATATAATCGTGTCGCGGAGGTATGTATATGTACAACGCACTCATAGCGTGCACATATTTTATATACTTGCGCGATATTATAATATAATAATAATAATTATCATGAATATTATTATTATTATTATTATTATTATACACTTTGACGGACGGCAGTGGTGAACTCACTCTAGAGAGCAATAAAATATACACACGAATACTGCGGTGGCGTCGTCGTTCCCGGTGAAATGTTGGTGGGAGGGTTGGCGTGACGAGGGGCGAAGAGATGAGGGAGGTTCGGCGCACACAATTGCCCGTGTAAACACATCGCTGACGAATATCCCAAATGCGGCAGCAGCAGCAGTTCCACCGTCTCTGGCCTCTCTATATACGCTCGTAGTATATACATAATAATAATAACACGAAGTATATACGTATAAGACGCGTATATATATATATAAAATATATTATTGACTACATAAACGCGCAAAGACTTTGCTCGCACCCTTATCGTAGAGAAACTTTAAAACACCGTCGCTGCCGTCGTAGTCGTCGTCAGCCACTTAAATAATCACCGAGAGACCCTAAGCTAAAAGGACTCACAGTCTAAAGTGCTGTTCAACGAGCCAAGATAAACAAATATATTTATACGCGCATGCGCTTGTGTGAGCCGAGTGCGGGCACATCTGTATGGTTGTTATTAGTATGTTCGTGTACACAACACGTGTGGGTCTGGAGGGGTGAAGGGGAGCCCCACATCATCCATTTCGTGTACCTAACGAATTATTTTTACTTTTTTATCGGTCACAATTCATTGTTGTCCCTCCCTCCTCGCCAGTGTTATATCAATTTAAAAATCGGCAGCACGTCGAAAAAATATCACCTAGCTATCACAATATACATATAGTATTACATTATATCGTACGTTTTTTGAAATGGATGTATATTTTGAATGATTTTCTATATTATAGTATAGTTCAATTTGAAATATATATTACCTACTCGTCCGCAATCTACTGTACGGAGTACTATAACGATACGACGATCTATATCGGGAGTCGCTGCAAGGTTAGGTGATAAACGTAAACGTCCCGTCGAAAGTTACAGAAACGTACTCGTAGTATACAGATATTTTAAACCGTATCCATGCCACATCATCAATATTGGACGACAGCTGCAGCAGATAACTATGACGCGATGCCGAATCAAAAGGTCGCAAGTAGATTGTTTGTTTGGGTTTTGGGCAATGTTTTATGGCACGTATAGTTCGACGAGCTTTGCGTTATTTCAGTAATTATTTTCCCCCCGCTAGGGCATGCCAATATAATATTATACGTGTATGACATAAACGAGGGACGCGTTTTAATATTTATTGATTTTTTTTTTTTTTCATGAAATACGAACGAACCCGACTGTGCAGTATACGCACGTCACCTCTCCACCGCTGGATCCACTAGTTTAATACTATATTTGCGTATTGGGGAAAACAATCGAGGCTTACTAAAACGGTTTTTCGCATCGATCATAACGATTTTCGTTGCTTTTGGTATATACGAAATAATCGCGTGACCGCCATATTATTTCGACTTGGTGCAGGGTAGTAACATAACGAGGTCGAATGGAGCAGCGAAATGTCGTAAAATACTCTGTTTCCTATAATACTAGCACAGTTTATTGCGTACACACACACACACACAAACACACATATATATTATATGCCACGGACAAGACTGTACTGTAGTAAACCGAGTAGTATATTTATTACATCATGTAGTTCTATATTAGTCTCGATGTAATTTGTCGACAAAATATATGTTTGACGGTTATTTTTTCTTTTTGATTTTACACCACTGACTTCTGCTCCATATTACGTATATATACGCTGTTACGATATATTATACGAAGGCAGCCCCAAAAATATATTGTTCAAAATTATCTTAATGCGGGAACTCGAGGAAAGTAAAGAAAAGAAAATATAAACTGTAACTTTCAGAACGATACTCGTTGCGACGCCGTGTGAGTTTATGTGACACACTCGTGCACGACTATTACTATTATAACTTAATTATAATTTATAATAGCAAACGTTTCAAATAAATTATACATATTACATTTTAGTATACCCGAAAAATAGAAGTTGGTTGTATGTGATAATAGAAATGTTAAATTCGCGCTTAAACATACTATACTCACGGTGAGGGCAATATTTATTGTTATAATACAAATAATTAGTGTGCCGCTAATAATATAATTTTTAACGCACTAACATGCAGAATAAGATTTATTACTACTACTATAATATTATAGAAGAGAAAAAATGTCTATAATATTATAGTGTATAATATTATCATAGAGTAGGCTATAATAATCGATCTCACAATGTTGGATGCTATAGTGGGCCAGGGGTACGTGAAATAAAAAAGTTTGAGACCCACTGCCATAGACCATTTAGTTATTGTCTATAATCTATATTATCATACTCATACTCGGTATAATAGAATAAGAGTGTACAAATAAAGTCTAACGTTTTCCAAATCTTTATATTCTATATCCAAATAATATTACTAGATTAAATTAAATAATAATATTATTATTATTAGGTACGCAAACAAATATATTTTAGATTATGATATTATTATATTGCACATTATTGTTTAATATTATATTATGCAATCGTCGATGTGACGAAAAGAGCATAATAATATCACACGCCAGTATAGTTTTACCGTCACTATACTTGCAGTTATAATATTATAATATAATAAAACCACACTAGCTGCTGCTCGTTATAGCACTCTCGACTTACGCAGTTTCATGTGTTTTTCCGGGAAATCGTGAAAGGTCAACTACTGCCTACCACGGCGGTGACACAACGCGTAGCAGTGCACCCGAGTACCTCTCGAGTCCCCTGACACAAATATTATACATATATATATATATATGTGTGTGTGTGTGTGTGTGTGTGTGTGTGTGTGTGTGTGTGTGTGTGTGTGTGTGTGTGTGTGTGTGTGTGTATTACTAAATATAATATAAAATACGGCTTGTGTAGCGCGAAAACATTAACGACAAAACGGCAATCGGACGGAACCGCCCCTCGCGGTGAAGTACAATATAATATTATGTATTGTGCTCGCTGACGGTGGTGATTTAACGGAAAATGAAAAAAAATATATATGTATTCTTGTAAGTATATATTTACTTGTAGGAAAATTACGAACGCGATAAATCATAGAGAAAAATAGAAATGGGAGTCGATAGAGCCGATGTAATATTTGTATACGTTCCACCGTTTGGCATATTGCAGAGGAAAAAACTTCCGATTTTTCAATTCTAGACGGGCAGTTTTTCCACCCTTCCACAGTTCCACCTCCCATCACGACATTCATCCAAAGAATGTCAGTCGGTCGCCGATATGCTTCTCGGTGTGATTGTTTTGCGCGCAAATTTAATATAACCTCCACACATCCGTATAGATTATCATAATATTATTATGATGCTTTATAATAATAATATGCGATCATTACGCAATATATACGTATAGGCTGTAGACGATGCTGCTATCGTGGTGGAAAATCCACAGACCGAAGCATCCTTAATAATAATATAAATGTTAAAGAAAATAAAGAAAACCATTATAGTATTATTATTATTATTATTAATGTATAATAATAACATATAATATACGTTCACTGATACTCCGATTGTGGTGGCATAAGCGACAGTACGGCACGTGCGGAATTCGTCGGTGTCGTCTTTATAAATTGTAATATTATGGTGCACCGTATTTTTTAAATTATATGGATAGGTACTTACATTTTTATTTTTATTCGGGAGACATAAATTATTATTACATAAGTATAATAGTACGTTATTCGATGGACTTAGACGTATAGCGATAGTAATAGTAATATTATAATACCAAACACATAATAATATCACGCTTCAACGAGTCAATAATATAGATACACAAAAAACGAGACCGGTTGTTTTACGTATCACGCATAGGATATCAAAACATATTATTATATATTGTAACGCTCACTTACTATTACGAATTCATTAGGACTACCTACCTATATATAAACATTCTTAATAATTGTAATATTACTATGATCGTGTGTCGAAGATCTGGTAGTCCACGTGTATGTATAATATCGATTTAAGATATATTAATTATACTCGCTCGTTTTATAATACATATGTATATATGTATATAAACTATATAAGTAGGTATAATATGTATTCATATACATTGGTAGTTGATTCGTAAGCCCCTCGAGGATAGACGGCTCGTGCAGCCAAGCCACGTGTGTTTCAATATAAGTAGGGCAGTAGTACGAACGTCTATTGTGATGCATATTATTATTATCATTATACGAACACCATAATATGTATACGGAGTGATTCGTTAAATTATGAACCATAGTGCGCCTCAATGATACTATATAGGAAATAGGTATTCCAAGTAATTTTTAAACAGTTTCTTTCTAAACGTGTAAAAACCATGACGATGTGTCTAACCTTTTTTCCTTCTTGTTGAAGGTAAATAATATTTTGTTCTTAACATTTAAAAAAAAAAAATATATCTCATATTTTTGGAGAAATTGCCACTGATTTGCGATAAAAGATTCATCCTGTATAATATATCTATGTGCTATAGTTATATAGGCGTCGTATAAATGTTTCTTTTTTATAAACACACAGTAGTACCATAATATACGATTACTATAATACTCGTATATTATTATTATTATTATAATCATATGATATTACGACAGCACCAGTTGAGTAGTAATAGTAAACAGTAGTATCGGCTTGTGTTTAGGAGGTATGCTAAGAATGCCCCCCTAACCTGTCATGGAATGGACTTTTACAAAAACAAATAATATAGGTACCATATAAATTATAAACGCGAAACGCTCATACAGCCGCAGGTGTTTATTGCAATGGCAGGTCGTGGCTTACCGAATACCTGATACTCGGTCATGAAAGCAACTCGCGCTGCCGCTTTAAACACTCTGACAACACTGGACCGGATTATGTCCTTACCCTCGCGATGGGAATAACCCGTCGACAAAAATCGCTTTCCCGACGTGAAAACTACGTCATCCTTAACGTATATGCACCCGGCATGCAGACAACCCCTACAACTAAACACGGAAAACAAAAACAAAATATCACCCTATCGGCGGTTACTTATAACCAAAATGAAATATTGTATGAAGTTATAAATTATTATTTTCAAATCACAGCAAGACCGGTGAAAAAATACCGTTAATCGTTATAAAATAAATCACAAGGTACATTATATAATACGTATCATATAACACTAAGGAAGGTAACCACAATGTCATACTGTGTATGGTTCTCCTTCCATCTGAAGCTGTACAACTATCCTATATCTATTTAAATTATTCGAGAACTCCACTGATCCCACCGTTTCTGATACCGCTCTGCCGTATACTGCGAATCACTCCCGACGTCGAACGTATTTAATATTATATATTGCAAGCACGGCATAAATCAGTAATTACAATATATTTCATAATCATGGGGGTCGATAATCGAACGACCTTATATAATATTAACACTTGTGCCGTGACGAGAACACAGAAAATATGAAACTAATTGGGTTCGTATAACAACTATAGGTAAATGTCGTGTTATATGTCTAAATAGTAAATTATAAGCTCTTGTGGTTCGATTTATAAAGTTGTTTATTCAAATATCGAAAACATAATAATATTATGTACTTAATTTAGTTGAAAATATTTGAACCATAGTGTTGGTCAGAGCTGTTAGTTAAGTTTAAAAAAAAATGTTTAACATTAATTGATTTCGATACCAACTATATAAGAAAACATACACCTATTTACATTATACAACAGCTTTATGTGTTATTGAAAAAAAAACCCAATTCTTACTAATGACGATTTAATCTAATAATATTAATATTACAACTTTCTACAACTCCCCGCGCCAATGCGGTGCTATATTTGTGTTCACTTGGCACATTTTTTCGAACTGCAGTGTATAAATATGCAACTATTATGCACACATATTTTTTATGAAACACTCGCGCGCGTGTACAGCCGTGTGCCGTCTATACACACACAAACACGTGTATGTATTATTAATGTAGGTAGTAACGAAAGAGATAACAGCGTTTTGTATGATAATAATATGTGCGAATATTATATGATTGTATTAGTAGGTATTGCAAATGTCGAACGTATCTATATGAGAACGTATATAGCCGCGTGTTAAAATTCACTTTCATCGAGTCCTCCGCAATGATATTGACGTCATCGAGTAGTATTCTCGGTTTCTACGCGACATAATACGTGTTTATCATATAAATATGATAAATTTAAAAGGATTACGTGCCGTTTGAGAGTGAAATTTCGCCTAATATATATTCTCACAATATTGTGTATTTATTATACCTTCATTAAATAGCCTCATTCGATATATAAAGTATGCGCGTACTGCTGTTTACTGGCGATCCCCACAATACTGAAGTCCTTTCCAAACGTTTACCGAGTACGGATAATAGCTGTAGAGAAGGCGCTGTTGATTGTTATATGTTAGCACTTTAGCATCATGAAGTACCTGTACGATTGTCGGATCCAAATATATGAATAATGTTTCCCCATTTACGATAGGTCTGTCGGTTTTCGAAACTTGTTCGTAGAATTTCATCGTAGTTTTGATAAAAATAAAAAATTAAAGATTTTATGTGTTTCATACGGCTTATTGGTACTGTGTAATATCGTTGTTACAATCAATTAGCATATTTCAATAATTAATAAACAAACATAAATGGAGACATCTCAATTATGCTGATCTATGTATATTCATAATGTTGAATGATACAACCTACAGGTTTTAACGAAAGTACATAATCATGTGCGCGTATTATGATGTATATTGTTGTGCTCACACTGTTTATGAGTAAATACTTGTAATCGGCTTAGAATATGTCACAACATATTTAAGTGTAAACATTTTTTTATTGTCAATACGCAGCAGTCGTACAACTGCAGCGGAACGAGGTGATAGCCCTAGGAAAATGTTTTGGACAATTGAATGCTTATGATTATTACTTATTATGTTTTGACACCCAATAAAATCGTTAACAATACTACATGGGTAAAATCTGTCACTCGAAAACCACTGACATCTCGAACAATATATTATTATTATTATTATTGTTATTAAATGCAATTCGTAATAATGTTTTATCGATTTCGCTCTAAGTCACAACGATTACTCAGCAATTATTTTAATTTATCATACCAGAATAATAGTAAAAATTATTGAGATATGTTAAATATTATCAAACATTTCGCTGGTTTGAACCCATTAATAAATCGGGCACATGCATTATATATTTTGATAAGCCTGAAGTAGAGATCACTTGTTGTGCTTGACCTACTAAATAAAAAGAACTTTATTTTAATTTATGATTTAGACACGTACCACTCACATTGTAGTCGTTAAATAATATATTATATTTTACACTACACAAACACAATAAACTTTTACATTTCAACATGGAATCAAATGTTGAAAATAAGGTATAAAATAATTAGAATACTAGCGTACTTAGGTTTAAAAATAAAACAAAAGGATTTTTCCAAAGTCAATTTAGTTAGACGGATATCAATTTACTTTATTAACTTACGAACGTGTACATAATATAACGCTTATTTGATTAATTTTACACGTAAATTGTGGAGTTTGAATACGGATTATTGGTACAACATGAAGTATAACACGAAGCTTTCGCTCAAATCAAACGGAAAATAAATTAGTTTATATATTATAAAGGTATCTATCACGATACCGTGAGTAAGTTATATTTCATTCAAAAGGGTGTGGACGCACATCAGAACAACTCGCAGCAAGAATAATATCGTATGGGGCTATATAATATACGTCTCAGAAACTTTTCATGTAAATTCTGGTACAATTCCCGACAGAGTGTAACGCGCACGCTCTGTCCGGATAATTCGGTTACAGATAAATAATTCGTTCCCCACCGCAGCGACGTACGAGAATAACCCTTTTGTCAGAAACCATCTGATACGCCAATAACTATAATAGTTCAATTCAATTAGGGCGTGTTGATTAATCTCAATAGTTTAGCGAGATAAGCCCGTGGACGTAATATATCTGCAGCCGTGCACTATACACTATTATAATTATACGAATAAAATTAACTAACAGCAACTATATCTGAGTTTACGTTATAGAATATTATTATTATTATCATCCAAATTATACCAGGTGGTGGTGTCTCATTAATAATTTAGTGACGTGCAAATCTATACAGAAATATCATCATAAATAGTATGACGATAACCTTATCGCGAGTTTTGCGAAATGTTTAATTAATTTGTCGACGAAAAATTATATTTAAAGATAGGTACTGCACCTGTACTCAATAGATAGGTACCGATCATATAGTTTCGGTTTTGCCTCGAATTTCAGGGTGTGCAAGCTCGCGTGTAACCGCACTGCAGTTTTAGTACCCATTGCCGATCAAAGCACAAAATAGCTCGTACCTAAGTGTTTTTAATTTTTTTTTAATTCTCTGTTACATTTAAATCCAGACGAAATAATATTATAATCAATATAGGATCTGATGTGCACCGCAGAGAATAAAGATACTGCAGCGTAGAAAATAATAATATATTAGATCGGAGTGCGTGGGGAAATAGTGGAGTCGATTGAACTTTTATAGTACTCCCCGGAGAACGTAGGTACCTATATATGTTTATGTAGTTTATTGGTATGCGCTCTCCGGGGTCACTACCACCTTCTGAGCATGGCCGCGGCGTTAGGTTTTGAGAGATTTTTTCTATCACCTATATAAATTATAGTAGGTCATTAGGTATACCGTATGGATCGATTATACTTATAATACGATCAAATAATAACAATTGTCAGTTTAAAAAAAAATTCATTTGTCTCGATAAGATTATATAAGATGAAGGCAGTATCAAATATCAAACAATTATTTGATGATATATTAAACATAAATCGACGTATTTATACGTTTAAACTGGTCACTGTGCAGTTGATACGTAGTTCTTATCCTGTATAAAGTTCATTCGAAGACGATAAAAACTTGCAAGATCAATTTATTAATTCCGAGCATTGACGTACGATGCTGCTGCGGGTATAGAATATTGTATGACGTTTTGTGATGATCTCAAAAATGCAATATTAAACCTAACTATTCTTATGACATCCTCATGATTGTTAACGTCATTTTTTGTTTATCAACCAATTTTAATGTGTTTTATAGATACTATACTATACATGTTATGCTGCTCAGTGAAAAGTTCTTTTTACAAACGAATCAGTTCACAGTTGACGCACAGTATCAAAACAATTCGTTCACGTCCATGTTCATGAAAGCGAATACCCAAGTTCTTTTTCAATATTACTTATGCAATTTCATTTTTAATGTTGAATATTTTTTCAATAAACTACAACAATAGCCATAAATACATGATATTTTGGGACTTGTTCATCTGAGTGAAAAAGAAAAGGCACTACATTTAGAAAAAAAAAAAAACGTTTTTTTTAGTTTATGATGGTGTTGAATATATATGATTGTGTTTTTCACTTAAGTAAGATTATAATCCCGATTTCTGGAATCTTTTGCTACTAAGTTAAACTAAAATCAGAAGATACAAGTTATTTCACGAGACCATCGCATTCTTATAAATAATACATTTATTACGTCAGGTACCGTCCCCTTATTAACACATTGCGTCTAGGCGTGCCATCGAAAATGATAAAAGAATTAGATTTTATCAATAATAAAATTGAATTTCCTGATACACACGTATTATTTTTATGCCTTTTTAGTTTCGATGCTATATACTTTTGACCACACTTTATGATTATTTCATATTTGAGAGGTTCCTTTTTCGGACGTCATGACGTAGTGATGTAAGTAATCATTGGTCACATTCGAACCACAAAAGACTCCTACAATTGTTCAATTCTGCAGCAGTCTTAATAGATCATCAAACAATTAGTGAGTAGTTTACAATTTATTACAATGACTAGGTTTTCCTGGTGATAAAAATAATTATTGTTTCTCAACCGGAGTTGTCGATAATGTGACGAGAAACTCATACAGGCATTATAAGAAACGGTTATCGTTCCAATAAGAACTGACCTATCAAGCGGGTGAAACGGCCGAAATTCACCACGGGTAATTAAAAATGAAACCCAATTCGATTGATATTCAAAAACTATATGGACGCGAATACCACCCCTCGTGGCGAGATGATGCGGACGGACGATCGTCACCACCACCACCACCACCACCACCACCACCTCCAACTACACTACCTCCACAACCGGCGAGCGTGGAGCAGCGGTGTCGTCGAACAGCGGCGTTTTAATCCCGAGCCCGGGTCGGGTTCATGCTTTATCCGACGGAACGTGGATCGACCGAAGGGATTTCGGGAATATTTTGACAGTCGGCGGCGGTGGCGTAATAATAATATCGTGTGCGTCACGCGCGCGTACATCCACGGGACGGACGATCGCGGGCGCGGCGATGGTGGCGGCGGGTGACAAATCCCTCGCGGAATAACGTCGGCCGAAAACCGATTAGAGACGGTTTATGGTCCGTTTATAATATCGTGTTTTTACTGGCGAGCGTGTGCTCGGCGTATAATACTATAATTCGATTATTATAAGGAAAACTTTATATATATAAATTATATTTGTGTGTGCGGTCGGAATAGTTTTCCGGAAAACGTGACTGGAAACGCGCGTATACATACGCGGGCGACAACGCCAACAACGGTAACAATAACAATAATAATATATTACACTATAAACAATACGAAACGGACAACAACTCGGCGCGAGCGTGTGTGGTGTGTGTATGTGGAAATCGATTGGTCGTCGTCCTCTATATGCGGCACGCGCGAGCTATATTACAATATTATGTTATTGTTGAACAGTGCTGCAGAAACCGAAAGCAAATAGTCGTCGAATTCTTTATATTGTAATATAATTATATTATTGTGAATTTGTGATACACCGTCATAGGTAGGTAAGTAGGTGCACCGTAACGCGCGCAGCGGTGTTGTAGTTGAAAATATGTGCGATTATCGCTTCCCGAACCAAACGACAATTTATATTATATATACATATATATGTACACATTTTGATTTAAAACAACCATGGGATCATTAATTATGATTCAGTTGTTTTATGTTTACTATATTTTATTTGGTTATTAATAATTTGTTTTTCAAAAAATCACAGAAAACGATTTGAATCATTTACAATTTCTTTTTACATACCTAGTTTGATGTGACCCAAAGAATGTTAAGGCTTTTAAAACATCATTATAGTTCTTAATTATCTAATAACGAAACAATAAAATTTGACCTAAAATTAGTGGCGATTCTCACTGTATAGGCGTATATAAAAAAAATAAAGACTGCACAATAGAATTGAAAGTATAATTTAAAAAATATTATTTACTACGCAAAAATTACTATACGCTCCTGCAAATTTGAATACTAAAACAATCCCAATAAACAAAATATCAGTGAAATACACATATAAATCCATCCTGATAAGAGATAAGGCTACTAAATTAAATATATAATTTCAGTTTTTTTTTAACCTTGGTTAACATCTTTGTTCCAAAATGTCTGTAGAAAGCAAAATCCTAATTTATAAACAATTTATTTATCCTTCGATGACCCATAGCATTAAATTTTGGAGGCCTTCCACATTTACAACTTAAAATTACTCCAATCATTCCAGTCCATAAACTTTCATGTCAAAGCTCATGTTCCATAGACCATAGTACATTAGTAACAACGAGCTATATCCTCGACCACAACATAATATACTAGTACTCGAAAATTGTCATAAAATCGTTTACAATGCACAAACCATCTTATTTAAAATACTGCCTCTTACACCATAGTCGATAGTACTCTTCGTGTCTCAAAAAAAAAATGGCCACGTGATCTCCTCTATATATAGTTTAAAAAAAGTAAAATTGAAACCTTGAGTTCATATCCTTGAAATATTGTCACCACTCCTATCATACTCGATCATCATCCAACCATGTTTTGTTATTTATTTTTACAACACATTTGATTATTCCATATAAAACACAGATAATAAATATTTTATTTTTTTAATAAAAAATATATATGATATAATATGTATATGTTTACTATCGATAAATAACGTAAAATCTAAATGCATACGGCAATCGTTTGAATAAAATTATTAAAAAGGGGGTCAAGTGGATGTCGCTCCGCTGTACAGTAGGTTACAAGTAGATCACTGTATAGATGGTATTAAATTTGAATTCAATACTTAATATCATTGTTACGAAAAACTCAGTCTAGGATATTTTAAATTACATTGATATTATATTATACGGTAGCTGGTAAGTTGAATTAATATTATTCATACTATTTAATTATTATAACCTAAAATTATCAGTGATGCTGGAAAAATATTATAATATATACTTTTACTCGTTAATATTGATTTTAATATGTAATTTCGTCCAAATTTGAAATTAAAATGTCTGTAAAAAATAACTATGTTTATATATTTTTTAGATTTTTTGATTATAGTATGTGATATTTATTAGAATATTTGTTTTAAATTTTCAACCCTTAGTTATAAAAACTGAATTTTATAATTGTTTAATTACAATGATTGATAATTTTCGAGATATCGATGAATTTTGTCAAAAATCGAACTTTCAATGTTTGTAAAAAAAAATGTGTGCCTATGTATTTTTTATATTTTTCAATTGCTATTGTAACAATATATCAGGATCCTTGTATTCAAATTTCATTATTTTTGGCCCAACCAATAAAAATGTATTGGTATTTATATAAAAAAAAACTAAAAAAGATGAAAATTTAAATGATCCGTAAAAAGCTTAAAAACAGTTAATACATATTCAAAATTAGATGATGTATAGAAAAAATATATATAAACAATCAGTGAAATTTTCATGCATCTACAGTTATTAGTTTTTGAATTGCAACAGAATAAGAAAATCGCAACATGAGAAATCGAATGAATATAAAATCTTGTAAAAATTGGAACTTAAAATGCACATAAAACTTTATTTTGACTTTCTTATAAAAATTTTTTTATTGATAAAATTAGGCAAACTTATGAGGAATCTTGTATTACATTTTCAAACCTTAGATTTAAAAATAAAAATTTTTATGAACTTCTAACTCAAAATAAATTGCACATTTTCGTCATTTTTACGTATTTTGTCAAAATTTGAACTTTGATTACCTATAAAAAAAAATTATGACTATGGATTTATAATATTTTTCATCTGCCTTTGAGACTATATATTAGAAACCTACTATTAAATTTTCAAGATTTTTACCCAACAAATAAAATTTTATTGACATTTATAGGAAAAAAAACTAAAATAATTGGAAACTGAAAATGTCCGTTTATAGCTCAAAATAAGTCAGAATATTTTGAAAATGCTATGGTGTGTAGAAAATGTTTATATAAACATTCGGTCAAAATTTCATGTCTCTACGATCATTTCTTTTAGAGTTATACTAAAAACCAAAATCGATTTTGTCAAAAATTGGTTTTCCGTAAAAATTCACGTTTTTTCCTTAATTTTTCATTTGTTTTCACGGCGCTTTTGAAAACTACTGGGGAATTTTAACTTTTGACTTCCCACAGTACCAACTAAATTCACTTTCCTATCAGAAAAGGTATTACTAAAGAAAATCGAAGCATTTTTACTGTCCTAAAAGGTGATGACAAAAATAAAAAAATAAATTTAAAAAAAACTCACATCATTGTAAAATCAATACATTCATCGCTCCACTCATAATCTAAAAACAGTGGCATTTATGTGAAAGCAGACAAATTATTCACTAAATTAGAAAATATTTCGACAGGACGTTTATAACAAGACACTAGGCAAAAATACGGTTTTCCTCGGTACGACACTATTCCTTACAATTCTCCTACAAAATATTGTTTGATAATTTTGTAAAATATTTGTTAAGTGCTATAAGATTACTGCTTAAAAATTTGGGTTATTCGATGATTTGAAAAACTTATAATAGCTCAATAAAAGCTAATAAAATATTATTTACTCCAAACTTCAGGTGAGGTGCTTCTTGCACTACCAAAAAGATATCTCGTTTCATTCGAAATAAACGGGCAAACCAAGACTCTAAGAATCTAAACATCTGTAATATGCATTTCAAGGTATACACTCGATACTTCTACAAACGCAGACATTATTATTATAATTATTATAATTGTTGTCGTTATTATTATTCTCGGTAGTCTCGTCGTTTGTCTAGAGTGGCTTTTCTCCCGTAACAAAGTTTTATTTAAGTTCACAATCTATAGTTAGCTTTATGTTAAAAGCTCGTCCGTTGAAAGCAAGTTTAAATAATAATAAATAAAATAAAAGATAATATCTCGTTATTATAAGAATAATATAGGTATACTATTCATTATATTATACGTTGCAGAGATAAGAAGAATCAGTTCAAATTTTGTTTATATTTGACGATGGTTTTGTTGATTTTATTTTTATTATATATAATCAGATATATTTTGAAACTTTCTATACGTGTTTTGAAAGCTCAAAAAAAACTAAATCCTGGAAGTTTGCGGTTACACGACAAAATATAAACGCATTTGTCTCGGGAAAAGTCTTTTATCGAATTCCCACAAAATAACAATATGATATTATAGAATAGAATACAAACCAACCTAATAATAATATAAAATTCGTCAAATTGTTTCTACTCGTTTTTTTATTATTTTTTACTGCGTGTTTATATGATTATTATTCATACAGATTATAGACGTATATATAATACGCGCGGTAATAGATTTGTATTGGGTAACATGGCGCTAAACACCGTGTCCAATTACTCACGAATATTTCCCATATAATCTACAATATTATATTATTATGTCTAATCGATTGCGGTATAAAAGGTATAATACGGTTAGTAGGTATATCGCGGTATGTGGGTGCTGCTGCACTGAAAACAGTGTTATAATATATTACACAGCCAGTAAACGAAACACGCACTATATATTGTATATTGTATAATATATTAAATAAATTACGTTTTGTTGAACGCGCGTGATTTAAGGTTTGTACGATGATTTTAGTCCCAAACAATATATTAAAAAAAGAAGCGATTATAATTTATGGAATTCCTATTATAAAATGCGCAATTCGATTAAAAACAACAATACCTATATAAATTCCTCTTACATATTTTAATGATTAGTCGTTAACGCCATGGTATTATAGAATCTACTGCGATGCAGGATGACCTTAGGCAAAAAAAAACACTGTGTTATAGTTATTTCCAATGTACACGTAAAATCATGTTTGCGAAACATTTAATTGAATACTAATAAAGCTTATTGGCAACTTCCGGTCTGTTACGGTCGGCGCTTGTTGACGGCGTTCGTTCCTATAATAATATGACATGTTCGTTTCGTGTATACACCTATCAGTCTTGCGAATATATTTGTTTATCATCTGCTAAGCAATAAATGTTATTATAAATAAGGCTCATGAACGAAGCGGAAAATCTGCTGTCGTTTATTTTATTTATTTATTACTATTTCATAACGTTGATGGGGGGGGGGGAGCTGGTTGGGGAGGCGTAAAGTTATATGATAATGATAAACGCAAAAAGGACAAAAATAGCACTTATAAAAATCGACCGGGAAATTTTTTCCCGATGCGTCTCTACCCCTATGTTCTTACTGTAGAGCTGGTAAGTAACTATTATATTATTATATACATATATATCAATTTAGGCAAGTATTAGCGCAGCATTCCCTAAAACGGACGCATCACAGCCGATCGACTTTCTCCAACTTTCCGACTCTCCTTCTCTCTCTCTCTCTCTCTCTCTCTCTGTCTTGGAAACTTTTTCTTCTCTTCATTTCACTACGTGTACCCAGCCGTATACCACCACAACCGCCACCACCATTCACACAGTCCTCGCGCGCCACTTGCCCCGTCACCACGTCAGTAGGAAACAACCCATTACTACAGGAAAAAGCGCGATGTGACGCTTGGACGGTTTCAGTTCCCCGTCGATATAGACTGCAGCGATTTTCTGGCAGGATTTCGGTTTCAATTATCTATAGAGATTGAAAAAAAAAGAAAAAAAAGGCAGCGAGAAGGTTCTGCAAAGTGACAGAAACCTGTGCCAAAAGCTTTTTGTGCCCAACAGTCGTTTATTACATGGTAAAGTTCTACGGTAGTCAAACGCCGCCTCCTAAGTCGTAGATGAATTAAACGTCGATTCCAGCACTATACACGACTTACTGCAGCAACCTACAAGTACGACGAAGACGGTAAAAACGATATAAATTCGATGGAAAAGAAAAAAAAATGTATAAGTAATTCAATAGAAGTCATAGCCGTTATCGAAAAGCAGCGACGTTTCGTTTTAATCGATATTATATTATGCAGCCGAGGAGCGTATCAGAATTGGAGGCTGGTAGTCTTCTGATGAAATTTAAATTGAATTTACTTAGGCGTTTAATTGTTAAACTATATTATGCACTGCGATCAGTAGGAATTATCTCTTTTTATGTCTCTTTTTATACTAGTTTTGATTGTTGAATTAGCGCGTCAAATAGTATGATACTATTCTATCATAAATAATAACTATAACATTATGTGGGTACTTACTTATATTTAACGGTATGCAATATAAATTTTCTGTTTAAAATATTACCTGCAACATAAAAAAAAAAAATTATTAGTACCTTATCACAGGCGGAACAAATAAATAATTAAATATTTTAATCCACAAAACAAAAACTTAAAATATTATTGCGTTATCGCATGTACATAATATTATAATACAAATACATATATTATGTGCCTATAGAGTGCTATGTCAATAACACCGCGTTAATAATAATAATAATAATAATAATAATATAATTTAAAGGACGTCAAATGAAATGTCCCGATATTATTTTCTAAGGTTAATCTCTTCAGATTTACGTACAGTGCAATACTGCATGACAGCTCGCACTCGACATTGCATAGACCCATACTAGTTTGCTCGTTATACGGAATTGTGACCGCATAAGTGGCCAGACGTGACTACACGTAAAATCGGTAACCCTCAAAGATTTAACGAACACTATCGAAGGTGGTAGGTATTAATTTAATATATTATATGAGCTGAACTTAAATATAGACGTATTATAGACTTCAGTGAGTTACGAATCAAAGTACGAAAACAGATAATGACATTACATAATAATTAGCATGCACTGAATTACCATGTTTTATGCAAACAATATATAATATCAAAAAATGAGACATATGACGTTTTTTCCAAATGATATAAAACGTGAATGATGGAAAATAACTAAATAACAATTTCATTTAAAAAAATATTGACATTCTTGAGTATTATATGTTAGGTATCATATAAAAGTATTCTCTTTGTGGACGAAAATAGTTATACACAAGTATTCATATCATTATACATTAATTATATCATTCCATCATTTATAACTATTATATTTCACAATATAAAAAAATTTTAATGCTGGAAACTAATACATCGTCATATAGTATGTTATAATATGTATTTTATTAAATATTCAATCGATGTATCAACTGTGCGTAGTCAGCATATTTTATGAAATATATTAGTTTCTTATTTTAAAAACAATTTCTTGTAATTTTAAAACGAATTAAGTTATTAAATATACAATGTAGGTAATCGTGTAAAAACTCGATATAGTTATTATCATGCCCTCAAATAGCTGAAAGGCGTACCGCGGTAACATTAAAATAAAAGGTATATAAAATGATTTTGTTATCTAATACGATAGAGATTGAATATTATGCATAGCAGTATAAAATATAATACATTATTGATGCTAAAACAATAAACATACGTGCCCATGAAATACTCAAAAAAATATTTTCAACAGTTAATAAAATGTTATAATATTGTATTTAATAATCCAAAAGTATTATACCGAATTCATTAAATCTATTATGATCCATGCCGGTGTTTTATTCAAGCAATATAATAGATATCATGTGCCAGGCAGCATGCGCAAAACAAATACAACAATATATTAAATATTCGTCGAAAAGTCAATAGCTATAATCTTCTATATAAAGCACTTACAGACTATGGACGTTAAATAATATCATAACCTAGCAGTGTCGAGTACAAAAAACAGTAAGGAAAAATTCCAAGCACTCAATACTATATCACAATATATATATAACATTCAAACGCGTGATAATAAGTTTTAATAATGTCAGACATACATTTATTGCATACTCAAATAGAATCTTGAGTTATCTTAGTAAATAAGCTAAAATGATGTCATTATTTAAAACTATTTTTTCCTGCAGTACTGCTTCTTCAATAACCTTTATATATTTTACTTATAGAGTAATTTGCGAAATAATAAATAAAAATCGGTTTTCAGAATAATTATGCAGCACATTATTATTATATTGTTGTTATTATAAAAAATAAATACATGATGGAGAGATCACATATTAATTTTTACTTAGGCTTGTAAAATATACTATAATATGTGCTTCGGTGAGAGAAATCTTGAAAATTCTGAGAGTATAATCATATTATTAGTGTTGTGTATAATATTATATTATAGCGTGCTGCACGCTCGTCGTACACCATTATAACAGAGTTCTATTTGACTATTTATTGTAAATAAAATATTATATTATTATATATATCGATGACGTATTCGAAGTATATTGTATTAGTATTAAATATTGTGTGTATACTGTCGGATACTCTGATTCATAGCGAAAGGTAATTACTAATTTAATTATTAAAAATACAGAAACGATGACTTTACTGTGATAGGAATTATATGCACACAGACTCCGATCTTTCCATTTCCAACAAGTCCCATTAACGCTCACGGACTGGCTATTTAGGGGCTCAACTTGGCTGCTGTTAGCCCTGAGAGGCTAATTTTTAGGGGGTGACCATTTTAATCTTCATTGTTTTAATCCTTTTACGACTCCCATTCACTAATTTCCTGTGCTCTAAATATTATATGTTTCGTACATATTATATTTTTAAATGCGTTACCATAGTTAAAAATGTTATTATTACTATAGGATCGTCTACCAAACATCGGAAAAGATTCAACGTCCGCTATCCATTACAATGACATTATACTGACGGATTGTCCTAATTACGGTCCAGGAAGAAAATTTAGATTGCTTGCTGATAAATTCCACAACCGGTCTGTATGCTGCACGATGCGGACTTCTGATGCGGCGATGTAAAAATATTTTATCAATGACTGCAAAGAAGCGCGCGACGTCCGGTGTATATAACAATAAAATAATAATAACCATTGGTATATAAGGCGCGTGTACAATAAGAGTGAGCATCGGTTTTTTTTTTCATTTTCCAACTCACTACTCGACGATAATTTTTCGCCATCGCCCCGTGGCCCGAACGCCCGCGCTACCTTTGGCCCGTTCGTCTGAGTAGTGCACACATGCACGCGCATATATATGTTGTATACGTCGTAGCAGTATACCTACGCATCATATACACGGTAGAGTAAATTTAATATAAATTTATTTGATCGAGATGGAACGACGGCGGCGGCGTCACAGCAGCCACTCACTGAGGTAGGCATACATACATACATATATATATATATTATATATAATATATATATAAGTGCGAGAAAGAGAGAAAGACGGAGCTCGGAGACCTGCAGAACTATACATAGTCAGAGGACGAGCGCACAGTGGTTCGTTCGGTTTCCCCGAGGTAACAATCGGTAAACAATGACGTCTATAAATGCTGTAAATATATATATATATATATGTATACCGTAACAGTGGTACTATACAACACTGTATATATATACGTGCATCGCAGAACGCGGGATATGTAGTCCGCTATGTATAGTCGGCCCGAACGCGCGCATCTCTTCGCCATAGGAGATTCAACTGCGCCGCCACCACCACTCCAAACACCGTCCGTCCATAAGCCCTTCTCTCAGTCAGTGGGTTGAGGGTCCGCAGGGGGGTCGGGCTGCAATGTAATCTGGAGACCAAACAACTAGTACGAGTATATACGCTCGTGTATACACGTTATGTGTGTGTGTGTGTGGGGGGGGGGGGCGGGTGAACATGCGTATATACACTGCAGGAATTATATATAGGGATTCATCTCCCCAGACCCCCGAAGCTTTTTACAATTGGAAAGTTCAAAAATTACGATACACTCCCCGCCGCCGCCGTCACGGCTCCCTCGACTTTCATATCCACGGAAATTCTCCAATTCCCTTTTCATTAATATTTTGTGCGCGCACAAATAATAATACGATAAATCGCGTAGGTGGGTACCTGTTTCATATTATATTATATATTGATACCTATACTTTCCGCGTACGTACTGCCTCAACTGATGCGGTACATCACCGCCGTGCAGAGCCGACGAAAATAATGTTGTTTTTATTATTTTAAGGCTTGACCGTCTGTTGTTTTTCCACCACGAGGGATAGTGTGGCGGCGCGCCGGATAAAAGTGAAAAACGGTAGAGGAAATTATTTTCATACGTCAACTATCAATAAATACGTTCACCTAATATAATAATGAAGTATTGACGTATGTTATATAATATTCGTATTTATTGTATAATATGTGTAATTATTTATAATTATTTAATTATGTACCAATGTATTTGTAATTAAAACAATTTATGAAAAGGTAAATTTCATTAGCCTGTCACTCATTATTTCAGTTGTCATCCACACCTTTTTACTCACAATACGAATCGATGAGGGGAAGTTGTTTTGAACATTTATACAAGAAATCCACAATATTACTCAAAATTTAGTAATGTACATACGATAAAAAACTAAGAAAATCGAAATGCCATAAAAAATGGCCGATTGCAGATGTCCGCTATTTAGAGGTGTTCGGAGATTTCACGATGTTCAGCTATATCATACAGCAACACCAGCAGCAGTTTTCCTCACATCGTTTAAGCTTATCGACTATACACTAGGGTTTTCTACTTCCGCACTCGTTCAGTCGTTCGACCCCACACTGCACAAGCAGCCACATGCCTACATTTTACACACCGAAATAATAATTGTATTTTAGTTTTTATCCCTCTCCGCTTCCGGACTTATCGAGCAAGAACCTGATGATAATAAATTGTGTACGATTTTTAACTCGGAAAAATCACGTCTGTGAGCTGTGACTCGAAGTATGCGTGTAATAAGCGATAATATGCAAACTTATAGAAATCTTTGGATTTGGTGATGAAATAACAATATTGTTCTCTCACATGTTGGCGCGTATTCGATATTATTATATACCTAAAGCACTGCACTCGGTGGGTTACCACGATAACCACGTGAATATCGCGTATTATATGAATATATTATTATTATACCTCAAGAACGCATTAAATGGTATTACGTGTGCTTATAATGTAATCGGTAAAAAATAGGAACAAAAATGGAAAAAATATTTTTTTTAAATCTTCTGATAATAAAATTGATAAAATAATATCTGATAAAATTCAATCTTATATTATATTTCCATTTCCACTTTTTGTGATTGTTTGATTAATTTTAATAAAATATAACATGTGTATAATAGGTATGAGTGATCAAAGTTTGGTCTGTAGACAATATGTCAGAGTGTGTTACAAATCGATATTATTATCAGATAGGAACAGAGTATTAATTTTCAAAAATTAAAACTTTAAATCTAAATCTCTAAGGAAAGGCGGTTAGAGAGGTTAAAGAGAGGAAGAATATAGGTACCTACTCATATTGTAAAGTAGGTATATGGGTAAACAAAAAAAAAAAACTAATTGTCCTGGAATACCGCAAGAATTACAATTTTAAAACTCACCCTTCTATGACAACAAAGTATGTTTAAACATATTTTAATTTATTCTTCTTTCTTGCTGTTCTTTTTTCCTTGGTAATTTTTCCTGGATTCACCTACTTACATTATGCGCAAAAGTTGTCGCCGCTAAAAACAATGATAATTTACACTACTTTATTATGAATTCAACCGGTGATAAAAAGGTATAATACACGACGCCACTGTCATTAAAATATTAGTAATACGTTATAAACTTAATAGTGTTAAACTATTTCACAATTCCATTAAAAAATAATAAAACATTTTTGTCGTTTTCAAAAATTCTTGTTAGACTGATAACTAAGGATTAATTCAGTATAAAAGTAAGAATATTTAAATAGTATATTATACTAAATGAAACGACAATGCGTTATTATTGCTAGGTTTTTGTGGTTATGCGAGTAGTATATTATCAGGTATGCAATCTACCTGGCTGAACGTGGACCTGGTGTGGTGCGTACGTAAGTGTATAATTAAACTCTAAAGTATCAAAAAATACAAAAATTGGTCTACGAAAACCGTGGTTTGAACTCGATATATTCTGTACTTAAATACAAAGGCTTATTGCATTAATAATAATAATTATATTATTGCCAATATCAACCATTAATAAAAATAATAATAATAACAATCTCAAAATCCCGGTTTGAGAACTTTCCCGTGTTGGACCTCTTATTCACAATTTTTCGAGAAAAAATTTAGCCTATCTTCTTTCCCGAGGTCTAATCTATCTCTGTACCATATTTCATCACAATCGAATGAACGATTTAGGAATGCATAAAGGACACAGGAAGTCGAGTACAAACATTTTTTGTCTTTTATATACATATATATATTATATATATATTTGTTTATTACCTGCTTAATATAATAAATATTTATTTATACATTTATAATATTCAAACGCTTCAATGGATACATTCAATTTATCAGTGATAACAGTGTTTACTGCGAAACTCGTTGAAATGTTCGTTATAAAAATATTAAATTTAGTATATAGAAATTTAAGCGCATTATTCATTCGAATAATATTCTCTAATGTAATTAGAACACAAATATTTTTATTGGCTTTACGCCGTGACTCATCGTGCAAGCATTCGGTAAATACTTGTATACTATAACTTATAATATAATTTATAATACAAATATTTTTTTTAATGAATAAATCAACAGTCCAATCGTGAATTGTATATAGTATATTTACGTATGCGGCTCAAGACGATCGTCAGCCAACAATTGTCCGCGGAATCGCTTAAGGCGATCATTATTATTCAATTTTATAAAATATAATTTAAATCAGATAAATAAATAGACAAGATCGATTAAACTAAAGTTTTTAAATATAGTAAGATAACAAGTAAAAACTATACGAATGTTACGATGATACTTGATGCATTTGATGCAATTAAAACTACCTAATATAATATTAATTATAAATTATAGGGTAACATTATAAGATCAAAAGAAACACCGCGTAAACTGCTCCACAAATTTGTTAAAACAACATTTAAAACTAATTCACTACAAAGTCAATTCTATTATCTGCTATTATCTAAACATTAATAATTATGATCATTGTTTTATTATGTGCTAGTAATTTATATTATCATGTTTAATGTAATATTATAAACTACTCGGCTAATTTTAATCACTGATACCTTTGAGACGTAATAATGAAGGAAAATAATTTCTCATTATTATTTATTACATTTTAAATGTATTTACCTACTCAAATAAGATACATATTATAGCGATCGAAAGTAACTTTGAATAGTTTTGTTCGTAATAAGCAGTTTTGAATAATTCGTGTGATTAAATTATATTTGTATTATACCTACCTACCACAATATACTTTATTCGTTTTTTTAACCGCTATAAAAGTATTAAGATTTATTCCGTATTAAAAAACGTTTCAGACTATAATTTTACCTGTATGAGTAGTACTAGTAATAAATGAAATAAAAAATGCACGATCGAAAAATAACGTTCTAATGTTAAGTAATAACCACCTGCATCGAAGGTTCTTTTATATTTTAACGGACTATCTAATTAACTATAATGTCAGCCACAACAATAATATCATGAAACTTTTCCCGATTCACCACAATAAAAACATAATATTAATATTATGTTCGCCGCTGATAATGGTATACTTATTACGTATTCGTTAAAATGAGAAAACACGTCGTGATTCCTGAACGACGGAAAACACAATACCTACGGAATTCCAAAATAAAAAAATATAATATTCAACTACAGTATTTAATGATTCGTCAGTATTTTTACTTTTTTCTTTTTGTTGTTGTTTTTAGTTCCAATTATCAAAATGTTACAAAAATTAAATTCCAACGTGGTATCGTAATCGACTGTCGAGTACCACGACCCGACTGTTTTGTAAATGGGTATTTTTTGATCGTTTTATTCGGTTAGTACCTATATTATTATTATGTTTTAATTAATATTGGTACAGTCAAACTGCGAATTGCGATAAATTCAATAATTATTCTTGTTCATTAATTATGGAGCCGAATATAGTATGTGTAGTTACTACTCAAACAGTCGTTTCAGTAAAATAATAATATATATTATTATACACTGCCACACTGGTAATAATTATACTTTGCTGCAACAACTCTACGATAAACCAAACAAGTCGTTATACTTTATTTCACCATATTTATACTCCTATACAGAATAGTAATTTAATATTTTAAATGCCGTCTATAAGCGTCTGTACGAACCTATAATATAGTGAAGCGCGTATCACAATATTATATATCACATTATTATATTTTTTAATGTTTTTGTACTTTCGCGTGTTCGCAGAAACTCATCAATTACAATCGTATTATATTATTTATACGAATTATTGAACGCTGCGTTCTACGACATGATAAAAAAAAAACCATAGGACAGCGGTCCGATGATTTGCGTAAAACCGGTTAATAATGATATGTACCTAATGGTTATTTAAAAAATATCCAACTCTCAAGTGCAATTCGTTAACGAAATCGTAAATAAATAATTAGGATCTGGTGAGTGTAAATTAAATCGTAATACTATGAGATATAGCCGTATACCCAGTCCGCCGTCGTGGTCCGATGAAAGTTTAATGATTTCATTTTTAATGTATACCTACGCTGCAGAGACGTGTCCAGGATTTAAGCACCCCGGTGTTAATTTGTTCATACCTCCCCCACCCTACATACACTCTTATTAAATTTTCACGACGGATTCATTTTTTATTTCTCATCCACACGTCATGTTGTGCTATAAAATAAAATAAGGAAGACGGATTTAAAAAACAGACGACAAGGACGTTTGTAATATAATAGGTGGTGTATTACTGTACATTCCATGACCATCACGTGCACGGTTGTGCACTAGTTAAATATGGTATTTATCTAAATGCCCTATCTGCATAAGACTATCATCGTATCTTTTATATAATTAATATCCAGACGCCACCTAGAGATATTTGCACGATAATTTAAATTGTTTAAAATTGTGTAACATGAAAGTTAATTTATTAGTGATTTAAACCAAACTAATAGATTACTTAGTATTGATATTTTCTATGAAACTAAATTATGTTTTAAGAATAAAATGTGAAATACATAGGTATTATCTTATATATCTATCTAGATAATTTATTTAATTTTTCATCATCTATCTATATCTGATGATATTTTGGTTCATAATATATATTATCTATATCTTTAGATAAAAAAAAATAGCTAAGCACAACACTGATTAAGTATTTAATATTTATGCACTATAATATATTTTGTGTTAAATTTTATACACATGATAAAATAATTCAACTATATTATATTCCATTTTTTTTTTTTGCAACCATTTAAGTGACTAACCTAATCAAATTTAATTTCGTTGGTGATGTCGATATACCGTGGTAGGAACTAAGTAGATACATTTTTAAGTATAAAAGCTTTGAATAATATTAAATATTTCAACTTTTAACTAACATTTTGTTCAAGAGAACCCAATTATTGTCAAATCTATCATATAATGACCAATAGATGTATAATATATTATAACATGGTCAAATATTAACCCAGATCCCACACTATTTCAATATTTGTAGTAAGTACATATACCGATTTCACCAGGTTACTCGCCGTGGTGAAATATAGGTAAAGTTACGGAGATGACAGATTCCACTTTTCAGTTCGCCGTTTGGTATTGAGTACATTGATAATAATAATAATATAAATTATAATCAACATTAAAATAAATTATATCAAATCCATATACTAATTAGGTATAAGTCGTATAACCATGGAGACGCAACTGCGAGAGTCCCGAATCTAGATTTAATTTTACAATTACTTACATTTTTGCAGATAAACAAAATGCATTACAAATCTTAATAAACACACTGGATGTATGTAAAATATATAACACACACACAACACAAGTGTCGTTAAAGTCGATCTCCTACTACTACTACTCCCTGACTCCTCCTTAGTCAACATAAATACGTCACTAAATGTCGTCAGTCGGCTTGATGCGAGTGCGCTACACAAATCTATATATACATTATCACTGTTGTTGTTATTATTGTAGTAGTAGTCGTAGTGTGTACGTTTAGTATAAAAATAAATAACGATTTAAACGATGATTATAAAAGGAGGGCATAATGCGCGTAAATATATACCTATACACGCATATTGCTGTCAAAATGATAAGTGTGTGGATGAAACAAGACGTGTGCCATAGGTAGGTGAAGGAGTGTTGCTCGGTCGTATGGCTTAAGATGATGTACGACGTGATTTAAGTCGGAACACGAGCGCGGGTGGCGTTAAAACCACACGGCATTGGTGGCGTATACGCGAATAATATGCATAATATTATTATTAAACGTGTATAAAAACTAAGCGGCAAAGCCCTTGGGGTCTTCTGGAGAAAGGGTCGCCGATTCGAACAAAACTGTAAGACTATAATATGTTTCCGGCAAGATTACGATACGATAAAAGTCATGTGAAAGACCTTGACGCGGAATAACGTAGTATTGGTATAATAAGAATGCACGGAAGTTCTACGGTGGGTCGTACGCGATTTGTCAGCCAACACGGCAGGGGACTCTTTTCCTAGTCGGACCGGTAGATTGGCTATTATTTTCTAATTTCCGTGGGTTCCGCCACCATCCCCTGCACCACCATCACCGCCATCACCGCCTCCACCACCAGCACCGACACCTAGCTATCACCCGGAAGTCGTGTGGTCTAGGATCTGCGATAACGGGCACAGACGAGACGTCGCCGGCGGCTCGTCGTACTTCCGACACTGTGCGGCGTGCAACGTTGCCATGTGTACGGTTCGGCGGCCAGCGAATTTATTACGTGCCCCTCCACTTGGTAACATGCACATACACTCGGAGTCTATAGTTCCCCGCTCACCGCAGTGGGCACGATTTACGCGAGTGTACACCCACGCACTTTAAGCTCATACACATATACAGGGTGATACACGAAGCGTTCTTACTCCATTTATTACTTAAAAATTAATTTATTCAAATTTTGTTTTTTGACCGTATTATCAAATTTTTTAGATTGTTTGAACTACATACAAGGAGTGGATTATTGTGATTCAAATAGATGTTTCATTAAATCTAGTATTCATAATACTTAAACCATTTTTATTAATTATAAAATTTCGATAGATTTATAATCAATAATAATACTTACTTAACAAGATGTTCAAGACACCATAACCCACATAAGTACTATTAAACTATGATCATGGACCTATTATCTTTAGTACACAAAGATACACAACTCGAAAACTACTCGCTCCTCATTCAAATTTTGATTTAGATACGTCAACATTTCAGAAATCATACATTATAACCAACAGTAGAAAGGAAAGATTATCAGCAAGGCACTCTTAGAGAAGTACAAAAAATCTCGAGAACTTAAAAATATTGGTTCAAGTATATTTGAAAATTCAAAAAATCAGATTTTGAACAACAACGCAGAATTGAATAAGAAAAATTGGGGGTGAGTATGCTTGGCAAATCACCCTGTATAATATATATATGGGGAATTTGCACGCCAGCGCGCGCGCATGTGTGTGTTTATACTATGTATCTATATTCTACATATATATAAGCACCCTCCTGCGGGACTCTATGTGATGCGTATGCGCAGTGGTTTTATTGCTCTATACCACTGCCGAGAGGGACAGCAAATTAAAATTGACACACGATTAACGCGGCCGCCGGAGCTTATAGGCACGCCAACATTATTATTATTATTCATCCTCTTTCACAGTCAGAGCTCCCTTGCCGCGACCTCCCCTTCCACTTACACGGGGGGAATCGGCATAACGCGCCGCATTCGAGATGAATCAAATACATCTATATGGAATAACAATTAATAGTAAGTACGTGTACGTTGATGCGTACAATATAATAAAATTTAATATTAATGTATTTTTAGTATCGCATTATTAAAATTATATTTTGCATAAACCCACGGAGCTGCGTCCAGAACATATATTAGTTACGCTAAAATATTAGCTTAGTCAAAGTTATAGCGTCGTACTTATTACAAAATATAACTGCAGCCGAGAATTTGTAGATATATGCATTATTTTAAGCTTGCTATAAAACAATAGTTTGCCTTAACATAAAGTTTGAATTCGTTACATAATATATACTATAATTATATAATTAATTTTGAATTTTTTCGACATATTGTTAATGTCGTGGGTACGGCTATTTTAAAAACTATTTTACTCACATTGTATGAATGATTATTTTATTTTCATCTTAAAAATATTGTACACTTGATAAGATTTTTAATTATTATATTATATACCTACAATACATTACGGTGCATTGTGCAGTGAATTCGTTAAGATTTTAAGTGCATTTCTAAGGTTTTTTTTAATGCATTAAATTCACACCAGTACACACAACGAACAAATACGTGAAATAAAAATTTCTAGTCATATTTTTTATGTTTTCTCGGAAGAGTCTGCTGCACACCACTAGAAAGTTATACCTGCACGCAGTCTATGGAAATCGTACTCTGTGCGGTGACGTTATGTTTTTTGTATTTTTTTTTAAATTAAACTTTTATATCATTATTATTATTAAAACCTATAAACACAGATTGTAAAACTACGTATACACGGCGCGAGTGGAATTTAGACAGCGCACACATTATGGGTTTTCTTTCAGTACATACATCACGCGCTGCTGTTCTGGGCATTATAATATTATTATTATACATAACCGTGGTACACCTAGAATAACAATCGTTTCCGGTACCCGCAACACCACAGCCGTAACGGGTTAACACTTACCGCGGTGTCATGTGACATGTATATTCCGATACAGTGCACGAGATTTTATGATTTTGTTTTGTTTTGTCGGGTATGATATATTATTGATTTATATACAATGATTTGATTTTTTTTTCTTAAATATTCATATTCATGTAACCGTCTTGAAGATTTTAAATGTAATTGAACTGTATTCCGTGATAAACAGTATTTTTATTATTAATAACAATAATAGAGACCATATTATTATTATAATATGCATCGCGTGAGGGGGGCGAACCTGCAAGGACGTAAACAACTTTACGAGGAACGGGGTTTAGTATAAGCTATTTTATTATTTTTTTTTCTCGGTACATAGACATGATACACCTTAACTTTACATTTTTTTTCGTCGTACTGCAAGATTTTTTATATATTATTATACAAATTAAACACCGTGAAAAATTGAGACTTTTCTTGGAAATTTTGTTTTTAAATTGGTGTTGCGTTTTCTCATCGGGCGCGTCTGCATACTGCAGTTGTATCCGTTACATTACGTTCAAGACTTACACAGAATGGAATAAACGGAATTAAGTGTTTACAGTTCTACACGGTATTTCTTGGTATTCGCATTTCGACGCGAAAAATATTGCAGCTAGTCACGGCGACGGATACTGTCGCGACCGTAATGACAAACGCAGCACATCCGGTGGAAGCGCGTGTTTCCACGATATACTATTATTTCAAACGACATAAATTAACCAGACAATATCATTCAAAATTCCGAGGATACCGGTGTGTCAAAGGAAATAATATCATCGGTGATCGATTTAATTTATAATTTTATACAGAATTCATCACAGTACAGTCCTCTGATGTAGATTTTCAATAACGAAGATGATTTGTATCATTGTCATGCTACCACTTATATATTACCTCAGTATATTATTATTATTATTATCAATGATCACATTTTTATAAATAAATGTTTTATACCTCTTAAATGGAAAACAATTGCGTGGAAAAAATAATTTAAAGTTATGCTGTAAGAAGTGAATAGTTTACAAATATTGAACTTTTATAAAATATGATTTATTAAAAAAAATCATCTAATTATATTATAGCACTCTATAAGCTTTTTCTTAAATTAGATGTCTTCGGATATTCCAATATGATTTTTAAATGTAATTACTTACATTAAAATCATGTAAATTTAAATTTAAAAATATTCAGAACTTTTATCTTTAAAACTCTGATCATATTATTTAGTTATTTTTTATTTCATAAATCATATTGTGTTACTTATACGCTGTACCTACTAGAGAAGTATACGCAACAATGACTTTCTAGAACCAACATATAACGAACCTTTAAAATTAAAATGAATAGATATAAGAAGTTATTAAAGTTATGGCTGGAAAGAAATACATCTTACTAATCTCTAGTCGACAAATAGCAAACAAAATCAAAGTTTGTCCAAAAATGAGTTGTCCGTATAGAGGGTGAAAAAGAGTTTTTGTAAAAAACAAACTCCAACCAATTCAATGGAGATCTTAATAATATATAGGTTTTTTGGTTTATGAATGGCAAACAATGATTTCCATTGTTTAGCGCTGGTCGAGGGTCGAAAGTTTATAGCAAGCGACAATTTTACGATACAGGACAAAGCTAAACGAACATACCAGCCATATTCTTATTATTTCAAATAATAATTGTTAAAATTCAAAATAATAATATGTCATTTGAACTTTGTAACACGCCACCGAAAGGTTCATGTATCGACGCTGGTGATTTGAATAATTTCCGGTTATATATATTTTTTCGGTTGATATGCGGTGTAATTACGTATAAAATGTGTAACATCATGAAGTTAATGAACGGAAATAGACAAAGCTTTCAATTAAATTATGTAATCACCGAAAACTATTATATTTAATATTATTTGAGCGAATTCCTAGTTACTGTGCTGTGTCGTCCACGAGAAGTTGTCCTCTTTACAGGGTGATTCACCAACCATGCTCACTTTCATTTTTTTTTCTTTAATAATGAATTCATTAAAATTTCCGAAATTTTAAGTAAACATAAATACCAGATTTAAAATTATTTAAATTTTTACACCAGTAATAGAACATTTTCAAAGAAATAACAAACATTTATAGGTACTGTAAACTATTAAGCAGATTACTTTTTCTTTGAAAAATGTTCATGTACTTAGGTACAGATTTAAAACAAAATTTGAACGTGTAGTTTGCTAATATGTTCCAGTGAAGATAAGATAGTCCTTAAAAATGGTTTTATCATAATATATACAATAGATTAAACATCGGATCTATTATTTATTATGCACGGACATTATTACAAATTATAGATTATGTCTATAGATTAATATTAATTAAGTGTATTACGGACCCGTTATATTTAGTACACAAATGAATCAACTCAAATACTATCTAGTCATAAAAATGTATATTTAGATAAGACATAGAGTATATCAATATTTTCAAAAAAGTTATCTTATTAGCAACTTACAGGTGAAAGGGAAAATTTTTATTTGAAAAACAGATGTTACAGAACGCCGCAGGACCGCAGTCCTTAGATTGTATAAATAATCTTTGTATTTGAAAATATGGCTTTAAGTACAATATTTAGAATTGTAAAAATCAGAATAAATAAACAATTAAAAGGAAACATGGGGATGATGATGATTGGCGGCGGTTCACCCTGTATACTTAAACCTAAGAACGTACCGTTTTTCAGCACCTAATGCGATCGACACACGGAGGGGTGTTCATCTCAACCAAATGACACGCCAGATACAAAATGCATTATAATATTATAATAAATAAAAATAATAAACGCGTTGAGCATTGTACGCCTAATATGACTGCGCGAGACACGCGGGCACGTATGAAATCAATAGCTAAACATTTAAATTTGTGATATTATTACAATGATTACGACACAAATTTAATTCGACAAGTATTTTCTGTTTGCAAGCGTTTTAGGTAAGCGTTTTAGGCACCCGGACGTATTTTTCAACTACCGATAAAAGCATTTTTTTTTAACAGTTCCGTGGTGTAATGTAATCGCAATTAGTTTACATGGATCATTCACGATTACCTATCTATAATAATATTATATCAAGTAAGTTGAATTCTGTTTACAACTGTTATCCGACGTTTATAACCGCGATAATTTAGTCAGAATCATATGAATCATATTATATTATACACAGTTACAGTAACTGCTTACTAAAACCGGGAGTTAAATGTTAGTGACGTGAGGAATATTATATTTTCGTACATATTTTGTATAGTTGTATATCATATAATTTGTATATGTATTTTTTCCGCTGTCGTCAAAAGTATCTATACTTGTCACTCCCGTCTAACGTGTTATTTCGGGCGAATATATCAATAACCCAATCGTATTTTCGATTTAATAGCATGGTATATAATGTACCTACTATAATATGATGTATTAGTAAACAGATCACACGCATCACGTCAACTTTTTTTTCACAATAGTATACTAGAGGTTTCGGTTAATCTCGTATAGATAGTAATGGTTATACATAACATAATTATAAGAAGGAATGAATGAAAAGCTAGTTGGAAACAATATCATACTGTTGTCTGTTGATAGCATTGACCAAATTACCTATATATTGAAACTAATGTTTTAAACTATATTCTTTATTAGATTCATCATTCATAAATTATACATGTTATTCAGGTAATAGAAATAATATTATGAATTATTTAAAAAAATATATTACAATATTATATGTTAACAAATTCTCTTCAGTGTCACAATCATCATTATAATTATTTTAATGACAGTTTTTAAAACCGTTGGTCATATTAAACGAAAGTGTTTTCAAGGTAAAGACCTACCTGCATATTATACGAGTGGTGTACTTGGTTTTATAATAATATTCTACACTTAAAAATAATGAAAGTTTTTTGAGAAGTGTGTTTTGAATATTATGTTTACGGTGTACTTACCCAAATAATTGACAAAAAAGAAACAAAACAAATGTTATATTATATTAAGTGTAGCCAAAATGACATTATATATATATGTGTAGTGAAAACTATTAGAGACCTACGATACCGCGTATTCGGTATGCGTTTCATTCAATACTCAATAGTTATGTAAATGTTGCGCAATGACAATAAATTAAAGAGAATATCATACATAAGCACCTCGTACCAACTTATATTATGAATAATTTAAAAAAACCATCAAATCATATACACACACACACACTCACGCATATATTATGTAAATATATATAAATGTACATAGTAAAACCATACATGGAAGAGGTATAAAATCAAAGGCATTTGGTAAATTTAATTTCAATTTATATTATTAAAACCATTAAATAAACCTCCTGATGGATTACTAAAATTTAGTTTTCAACTATTAGTTACCATCTATTCATATATTATCTGTTTGGGATTTTTGACTGACTTGTGACAAGTGCGCCTTCATCGAGTCGCATCGAAGATTTTAAAATTTAAATGTAAACGAATAACACAATACGTAATACTATTATAATATTATTGTGATATGAAACACGTAAGTACCTATTTAACGACGTTTCTTTCTAACCCGTAAATATTGTTTATGTAAATATTTCCATGGACCTTAACAGCGGTGATCCATTTATAAGACTTTATAAGTCTTCCCTCATAATTTCAAAAATGTTTTTTTTTTTTTTAATGTAATTTATACAGAACTTGATGAAAAGTCAAAAACTATTTAGAACTTAAAAAATTATAACGATTACAAATCGTGAATAAATATATTTTTATATTCCAAAATGTGGTTTTGCAATTACGTAAAATTATGCAAAAATAATTTTTTCTAAAAGATTAAAACTTTTCGAAACAATCGCGCTGTAAACACTAAAACGGATCACCTTGTATCGCAGAGTATAGCATCGTATAAAATATAATAGCGTAGTGATACGCGCGTGTTCGTGTGTTTTCGGTTTTTTTCACTCTCTACTGGCCCATTATAAACGTCGGTACCTAAATCCCGTAATGTGTAATGACGGTGAATTTATTATCGTTGTTTAGTGCTGCCGCGGAAAACCAGTGGTGTAATATTGTTATTGTACTTGAACGGTAAATTGGAAATTATTGTTATTATTGCGCCCCCCCCCCCCCCCACCCACGGTAATAATAATTATTAAATTGTCAGACCGTCGACGACGACGGGAGGCCACACACACGAACATACACAAACACACACAAATAAACACAAACACACACAAATAAACAAAATTTGTGGGCGAGTCTATATATACATTATTATGGGTCGTTGCAGCGTATATATTGCAGCAGTGTGTAGACCGTAGCACCGTGTAAACCGTAGGTAATGATACTTAAATCCCGGCCACGCGCGTTATCGTTATACCCTTTTAGTCGTAGTTGTAATGTAACGATGCCGTCATTGAATAACACACGTATACGCCGATCGATAATTTATACGGAACATACTATTATAATATAGGTAAGTAAATAATTCGGAATATTATTTCCGGGAAAACGTGCGCTTTATTGAATTAGAAATCAGCTTGCAGCATGTTTAGGGACTGATATGATATTGTGTGTGTGTGTGTGTGTGTGTTTGATCGTTACGACTTACGGGTGAATATGAAATTTAAATTGTTACAATTATGCGTAAATCTGAGCTTTACGATATATGCTCTTAAACAAAATATTCTAACAATATATTATCACAGCTATCTAATCAGTTTTTAATTACTATAGTTTTCGTTTTGCAATCAAATATTTTAATAGGTATAAATGTATAATACACAAAGAATACGTTTGCTGTAGCATAACGAACATATTAATAATAATTATAATATTATAATATTATTAGACAACTATGGCTACCAAATATACCAACAATAATATTATCGTGTCGATAACCGCGTATACGGATTAGCGTAATTAGCTCTAAAGTGCACACAGTGTATCAACAAATACTCACAAAATATGCATTGAAGTGTTCATACATCGACGACGACGACGACTACGACTAAGTCAACGTTGAATTCCACTAAATATTGATAACGCGTAAGTCGATAATAAAGGCGGGAAAACGCGAAAAGAAAATATGATTTTGATGATGTTTAGTAACCAGCATAGCTGAACAGTGTACGACCATTTACCGTGTTTGTTTTAACTCCATCGGATACGTATTTTCGTATTCACTCTGTATACAAAAATATAATACGCAGGTAGGTAGTATAGGTACCTACGTTTAATATGAAGGTAATCGAGAAATGCACATTTTGTTTCACACACACACACACACACACACATACTAGGACGGAGCTATCGTACACACATTTAATTTTGCAGTTACAGTGTTCACCTAGTTATTTTCCTTTCCGTTTTATATTTATGATAATAATAACTTTTTTTTTACCACATTCAAACGTCACATGAATTGTTTACAAAATTGAGACGCTGGTTTGTTTCTCATCAAACGTTATGCAACGATACGCTTCAAGGATCCGACTAAAAAAATAATTACATCGGGACAGTTTTTTTTTTTATTATATACTGTGTAATTAACGTGTTCATTGCAACGATCGGAACACTATATCTAACTAAACAATATAGTCAGCGTTTAGAACAAAACCTGCACCGAAATCTCTGGCCACGCACACATGACGTAGTCATGAAATCGTCAAAGGAACCAATGCAACTGGTCTCATTTTTCATGTAAACAAAACAATTTTAATCCCGGAAAATAACAAAAAAAACTATACACCGGTGTGACGTCAAAGAGTGTATAGGTGTATCTCTCTTTCTCTCCTCACTCTCACACTGTTACTCCGTTCAAACAATGGTATGACGTCAAAAATCCTTATTAAAAAAACCTAATATTGGTACTACGCGAAGATGGTTTGTTTTTGTTATACATGGCGTGGCATATACCTACGGGCTACGGTAGCGGAAGGCCTTTATGCGCAGCAATAATCCTTATAAAAATCTATCAATAATATTTTGTAAGTCAGCATAATATATTATTTTTTTTCGAATTATTCATTAGCTACGGTGTGCGTAGGAAAATCGCATTGCGAGAAACCCTGCAGATAATATTATGGTCTTCACAAGGACTGTTGAGAATATTGAAAACTCGAATGGAAGCTGAAACTATAAGAAACTTCAAAAGACTCGGCATGAACATATAACGACTTATATAATAAAAAAAATTACGTAAAGAACAAAATATTATAACGTTGTTCGTTCATAAAAAAAAAATAAAACGAAAAAACGTCCGTTCGAAAACTTTTAATCAGCATATTAATATCGGCGAAACGGGCGCAGCACAGCAGATAGTCAGAAACCGAGTACCTTTATAGTCTCATAACTTTCAAAAACTATAATTAATGACAACCGAATACTTGAATAGTTTTTTTTTTTTTTAAAAAAACATATCATGATCAATTAAAAAATATCACAACAGATTTTAATAGAGTATAAAAGCAGTGTTGTTACACATCGTGGACGCGGTGTGGTCGCGTGACGTTCAGCACGCGTTCCTCTTGGGCGCGCCGTCCGGCGATCTTGTGCACCCGACGTAGCCGACCACCTCGACTGGCGTCTCGGACGTGGACCCGCCGGGCCTGTCACCCCGGGCGGCCGCCGTGTACGCCTTGGCGCCGATCCGGGCCGCGTCTTCGGCGTACTTGGGCTCGGGCTGCACCTGGGCCGCCACCTGGGCGGCGTGCACCGCGCCGCTATGCTTGCACGCCGCCTCGGCCATCAGCAGCCACTCGGCCGCGTCCTGCAGGCCGTCCCGCTCGGCCGACCGGCCCGTCACGGCCCGCTCCACGTCCATGCCGTACAGCACGGCGTTGATCGAGCCCGCCGGCACCGCCTTGCACCTGGCGAACAGTATGGGGTCCGGCACGGTGGCCTTGTCGCTGGTGCCGGCGTCCGAGGTGGTCACCGCCTTGGAGTCCAGTGTGGCCATCATCTGCACGTCGAAGTACTTCAGAGGCGTCATGCCCAGCGGCCGGCCGCAAGCCTCGGCCGCCGCGTCCTTCGTCGCTCTGGCCTCGTCCGCGGTTGGCTTCCGCGGCGGGTCGCAGTCCGGGGACGGCCGCTCGTCAGCCATCCGCTGGTAGAGCGCCTTCAGGGCGGCCGACTCGCAATCAGTCACCTCCATGCACTCGGTGTCCTTGCATGGACCGCAAAATTCCGACGACATGATGAGATTTTCTTTTTGAGACGGCAAGTGGAGAGTGTGTGTGAACTTCGGCAAGGGGGCTCGGTTAAAATACGAGTATATCGATTTCGGAAAATTTCCGTGTCAGTGAAAATTATTATTCTTTGCCAAATACCAGTCGTCGGTATGTATAATGTGGTTTCGTCGTTATGGGTACATATAATATAATATACGAGTAAACTGTTATTATACTCAGCTATAATATATATATAATATTATTTTATAATATCGTGTTAATAAACTTCTCGATATGCACGCACCCTCCGCAGATAGTAATTTTATTATAAACATCTGACGAGTAACTATAATAACCGTCCAATCTGTTGTACGTGTACTCAGTACTGTATATACTATACAGTGTAATAATATAGTGTAATAGATGTCGAGTGCACCACACCATTGAGTGAATTATTGTTAACTTTGGACACAAGATTACGAAGAATTAATGCTAATATTTGAAAACCAGAAAAAAACGACACTTTGCATTTCTATTTTTACACTAATATTTCTAAATTGTTGCAAGAAAAACTGTACATGCAATTTTTTAGTTTTTTTTACACAAAGAAACCAACATTTTATTAAACATAAGTCTTATAAATATACCAAATAATTCTGTCATCTATTATATCTGTATAATTCTAAGTTATTGTAACACTGTATATGCTAATGGCCATAGATGTCGAAGCCTTTATTCTTAATAAAAAAAAAAATTCTGTTAACATTTAAAAAATTGCATCACTTTTTAAGGCCTTTTAAATATAAATATATATTGAACATTTCAAGTTTCTATACAGTTATCTAAAGAAACAACATTTATTTTTCTCGAACTGATTTTGTCTAAAGAATTTAATTTTTTTCTCAAAATTTAAAGAAGTACTGAGATATTTTTTCTTTTTACTTTCTCAAAGTACAAACTAGCTCCAAATTCTTACCAGTAACCACTCTGATGTTTATGATTGGAACATTTTTTCTATGATTAAATAATGTGTCCTCATTGTCTGCAGACACAAAAGTAAAATAAACACATCATAGTAAAACCGCAACATTCTTCGCTCCTCTCAGAAAATAAAAATATTTTTTTTTTTTATCATTTGATCGGATTTCCGCTCATATTCTGCTAATTGTACCTGGTATACGAAGTACCTACATAATATTAGGTACTGAAAAAATCTAGTAAGACTGTATGGCAGAGTGAGTTGTGCAAATTCAATAATAAATATTCATCGGAAAAATATTCTCAAAAATAAACCTCAACTTATATAAAAAAAAATCACTATTCGTTTTTAAAATGTTTTTATTTTTTTTTACTTAATATAGTCAAATGTATATGAATAACTAAGTGACAACTGACAAACATAAAATGATTTTAAATCATTCGAGAAAATATAATATAGCACTCCCATCGTTTTGGTAAATATAATATTATATTGTCATCACATTATATTTTAAAAAAATTCTTCGTTTTTATAGTAATCGTTTGGATAAATTCACATTATATATATCACTCTATATGCACGCAATATGTACAACATCGTAGCTGCACATTTATTTGATATTTACAAAACAGTATTGGATTGCTAGAAAATCCAAACCTCGTCGTCGTCAAAAATCGATGATTATACCAGCCACGAACTACCATGTTCTTGAACTCCAATGCACTACATTTGTCAAATCCATAAATATAATTGTGATGTAGGTATTTCTTTAATCAATCTATATCGTTTTTATTTAAAGCGTATTTCATTATAATATATTTAAAACAATCATGGTTCAGAAGATAGATGAAAGTAAATTCGCATTATAATTCACTCCATGTGCACACACAACGTGCACTACGCCATATATTTGATATTTTCAAAACGGTATCAGGGAGTGCTAGGAAATTCGAGCCCGGTCGTTGTCAACAATCACCGACGACGTTTATGCCTTCGCACTACAGGTCGTACAAACACGCGTTACGACAAAGGTATATTATATACGGTTTCTGTTTTTTTTCTTAGCACACATACTCTATAGTTGTGTATATATACATGTAGAACTAATACATCGTGTGCACGACGTCGTGTAATTTATTTCATCGCCATTATCGCGCAATATTTTCCAGGCGAGTATACGAAAAATAGTAAAACACTCGGAGACGGCGGCGATAGCGGTGGTTCCCCGTTCGCGGCCAATAGCCCTCTGGAGAGTCATTGTTGAGTTTTTAACGGCCGTCCGTTGTCGCGGCTATGATTTATTTTACTCACACACACAACCAAATCGGCGAAAACTGTGCAAAAATACGTATCATTATTATTATTATTGTAACATGGCTGGTACAGTCCTCGTGTAGTGTGTATACCTGTTTGCTACAACTATACACTGCTGCACGTTGTTATAATAATAATATATACGAACGCGTACAATGTAATAATATTATAATATACAATGCAATAGGTAACGATTTTACCTCGTACGCGTGTACAATAATAATAATAATACCAATGATAATATTATTATTTGGCGGACCTGGGAGACGCAAAAAAGGCATCGTCGGAATATCACCACCACTCCTTCTCGGATCACGATAATACTTGTTTAGACATAAAATGAAATTCGAAACATTGTTAAAATGAAATGGTGAACAGATTGACTAGCATCGGAATAATTCTAAACCAAGGGAAATCAACAACACAATACACGATTGAGGTAGAATCTTGAATAAAAATAATAGAAAAAAACTGACTGTATAAGAAAATAACATACGATTTTCTATACATTTCAAAGGAAGATCCACCTATACGCTAAACTTGCGAGGTAACATTAATGGTTAAACACATCTATATACTAACAGATTACAGAATGTCATAAGTGTATAATATAAGAGAAGCTCGATGAATGCAAAATACCCAACGCCGCATAAATGCGTGGCGCTAGGATCTATAACTGACAGAAAACAATTTGAAAAATATTCTATTATATTCCTAACACCTGTAAGAAAAATTAAATCAATAATAACGTTATAATTTAAAAAATAAAAATTACTCTAAGTGAGAGAATTATATAAAACTATTATAAAGGACCTATGCAGTCAAAGTTTAGTTAAGATCGTTAAAAATAAAATCAATAATTATAATAATTGGGTACCGATCTTTGTTTTTACGAAATAAAACAATAATGTATAAAAAGTAATACGAATAATAAATTAACCCCCATTCAAATGACACAGTCACATGGAATTCATCTCGTATCCAAAAATTAATTCTAGCCCTATAATATATTATATGACTTATAAGTTATAATATTACTTATTAATATACGAATGGTACATATAAAGAATAGTTCCAAAAAATTGTTCTATATCATCGAGTGTCAGGTATTTGTGTGTGATCATGGTTGACCGCGATAACAAGGTGTACGCGACCTTATAAATATTAAATTATTATACCTAAGTATTATTTCGAATAGCTGCTGAAGAGTGAAAAATCAGCTTTTCCAGATTTCGCCATTGACTAAACTGTTTTTTTTTCGACAAATATGCGCTGGATGGTCCTCAGGGAGTATTTGACAGAAAATGTAAAACGACGCACAAGTCCAATAAAAACTTTTTTTTTATGGTTTTAATATTATGACGACGTGTAACAACATACGAATTTGTAGCCATACGAGATAATATTGTATGAAAGTGTACAGTTAATGTAACTCATTTGTTTACGACCAATTAGTATTTTAATATAATAATTAACGTATCAAATAAAAATGAAATGTAATTCTAAACCTATAACGACATCTTCGAGACTCTTTAAAAGTTTGAAAGCAATAATTATTACGTTTTCTACCACATTTTTTTATAATATAATAAACCATGAATATGCTGTTTTCTTAAAATAATAAATTTCTCGAATGTCAATCGTTTTATTAAAGTATAAATTATTTGTATTATTATTTTATGGGTTATAAGTTATAACTACATAACTAAATGACATATGAATTTTGTGTTGGAAATTATGGGGTGTTTAAACGATTATTGACAATATTAATGTTTTAGACGATTATAAATATAGAATTTCAAACGCATTCTTATATTATAGTAGTTATGTTGAATGTGTGTATATTAGATATTGTAGTATAATCGATACTGATGTTGACCTGAAATTGTTTACGACATCAGCAGAATATTTCCACGAGGTAAGTAATTATTTTTACTCTGTTACTCAATCGGTATACGTCGGTATAATCGGTATGGTAACGACAGACTTGCGGCGTCTTATCTATATAAGCGACGACATACTTGTGGTCGTTATAATTGCAATGCAATATTGTGTCGACCGAACAAAAACGGATGCGGTTTTCTGCATACTGCATAACGTCACGTGGTTTGTGTAAAATAATATTGCTTTTTTAATGTACATTTTGTGGAAGCATAAAACTTTAACGAAATATCGGTTTTGTTCGGCTGCAGTATCAGTCAATGTTAGAAAATTAGAAATTCAGTCAACTTTAATATAATTTTTGAAAGTTTAAAAATCGATTTTTACGGAACAATTTAAAAATATAGAACAATAATAGGTACGTATTGTAAAAGGTCTGATACTGTCTGCAGTTACCTAACAGAATAATATTTTGTACCTAACAAGCATATTATTGCCTAAAATAATACATTTTCTTTACAATATTATTGTACTAATACGATCGCCACCTGTCCGTATTATCAGCAAATAGTTAACAGTTATTAAATTAAATTTACTATCTGTGATCAGGACAGTGTAAAAAACGATAATATTTGTAAACTTTGTGACGAACGGCGCACATACGTAATAATTATATACGTCATCGTACCTATATATTAAACCGCAGAGTCGGTTATCTAATTATTATTAAACCTCCACATGAGATGTGGTGGGACCTACCTATATATACACATATATTACTTATTATTATATCCGTTTCGCGCACGTATTGCGTTTTCAGGGTTTTTTGAAAATCACGCTCGCCTCGCGGTTTATACCTCGGAGCGGGCGTGAAACACTTAAAACCACTCTCTCACTCTCTCTCTCGCGCACACCGCCAATTTATATTATCGTTCTGATATTATTATGCACATCGTTTCGAGAGCACGCTGTGCATAAACACGCCGCCGTCGCGGAGCTACTCATCTTGCCGTTTGAATTTAGTTAGCTTATGCGAGTGTATACATTATAATAATATTATATTATAGTAATATATACGACAGCACAACATTTTGATAGCACGAAACCCAGAGACGGCTCTGTGTGCTCGCGTAAATGTACACGTATAATTACATTTTCGGAGGAAAAAAAATACTTAAAACATATAACGCGTCTCGTCGTGTACGCAACAGACGCGTTGGTGCTCGACACGATAATAATAATTTGTGTGTACAACTTATATAGTGGCTGCTGCAAACATGTATTAACGATACGCTTATATTATATATTATTATCATGCCTAAACACGTCCGAAAGAGTAGTTGACTGATTTAAGAAAGTCTCACCTAAGCTCATGCTGAAGCTTGTACACGGTAGAGACACATTGTAATAATGTTAATATAGGTACTTATATATTGCAAACAGGTTACGGTTTTTTTTTCATTGCGTTAAATAAGTTCCTATAACCGGCTAGTGCTAGAATCAGGAAAAAAATAGAATGGGGATAGACTAGTATAAAAAAAAATATGAGTACTTGAATATAATATTCAATATGTCTTATTGATTAGGATATTATAATTAGAAAGGGTATGCATAAAAATTTTTTTCAAAAGAATTGGGACTCCGACCCCCACGTACTCCTTCAAATCAGGCACTATATATTATAAGGTATAACAAATAAGACATAGGTATTATAATATTATACTTATTATTATTCACAATATACGCAAATATAGTAACCCATAATAAAAATAAGAGATTTTAAATATTATACATAAAATCAGTCACACGATATTTTATTAAAATAATTTTTGTAGATAAAAAAAGGTATATGATGACTGAAAAATGTTCAGTGATCTTATATAATATATATATGCTTTGCGTGATCGAATGAAATACAATAGCAGAGATGAATGCATTATATTTTCATTCATGATGCCAATTGGCTGATAATAAAAGATTGCCGTACATAAAAAAAAAAACTCTTGAACGTCTCAATCTAAAAATTTAATTATGTGATATAGACCTTGTCCCTTGATAAAAAGAAAAAAAGGAAAAAACTGATTAAAAAAAACATTTTACAAAGCAAATAGGTAAGGAAAAAAAATGTAGTCAAGAATCGGCCGACTGCCGACTTTCGATTGATAGAGGGGAGGGGATGACGGTAGACGACCCGTGCCGATGTATACCTGCACCATTCCCTCTGGGCCGGCGCTGAACTACTGCACACCGCTGCAGTATACCTTTCCTATGTGTGTGCGCGTACAAGACACACATTTCAAAGGTTTTAAAGCAATTATTATCATGCTCGCAGCGCAATACGCGCCACGTATATGCACAGACATGATATTATATATTATATATATCTCTACATATACGTGACGTATATATAGTACCCACTACCCATTATTATATATATACAACCTTATTTTCGTTATCCTGCGACCGTCGATCCTATATATATATATATATATATATGTACATTTACGTATGTATATACCGTATACCTATACCCGTCTACATGCGCGACATACGTCAGTGTGGGTGGGTGGGTGTGTGTGTGTGTGTGTGTGTGTGTGTCGTGTCGTGTATGTACCCACCCGACCGTAACTCGGTAACTCAATAAGGCTCACCCTCGGCACCAATGAACACGCATCCGATCTAATTTCCTGGTAATACAACGCGAGTGCGCGACGTCGCGGGCGAAGAGACTACGGCGCGCATAATATATACATACACACAGCTAACTACTTTATTAAACTCACGGCGGCGGCGACAATTCAATTATTATTATTATTATTATATTTATGTACGGTCGTCTGATATGCCTGTTCACGTCACGGCGCTCACACGCGTACCTATATATATATTATTACACATGCCTATATACCATAATAATATTATAATAATACTAAGAGAGATATATGATGATGCTTAGATAAATACGAAAATACGATCGGCTATACTCGAGATGTTACTGAAATGCACTCCCGACCGGTGACTATATTATAATACTTGTGCAGCGGCGTTCAGACATCGATCGCGTCCACGAAAATGTAAATTACCGTATTTAATTGAGAGACGACACGCGTGTGTGTAGCAAAATCAGAGGAACTGCAGCGCAGCGGCTGGCGAGAAACAATAATATTTAGAAAAATTACCGACATGGCATAGTTCGGTGATGTGATATTTTCTGCTACTCGCATGTTATTATTATTATCGTACTGCAGTATGCGTCCCCCGGCGGCGGTGTCGTGATGCAGTCCCACGCGTGAATGATAAAACAAATCGCTTCTCTTGACCTATACACAGCGCATATACGTATTATCATAATAATATAATGCGACGACGACGACGACGATGACAGCCCGACGTCCCATTTACTGTATATGATAATGGAATTTCAAAAATTATAATATACGTAGGTACACGGGTTTCTACTCAATGTACCTATTAATTTTTATTATTATTTTGCCGTTCGCGAATTATTCAAATCCCCCGCTAGATGACGATCTCGCGACATCCCGGTCAAATAATAACATACCATAACAATATACAGTTGTCGTCGTTGTGATGGAGCAGGATTACAATATATAATACTATATATATTTATATGGAATACGAACCCCGCGGCCAGACGACCGAGCGGCAGACGGATGACAATCTGCAGTTGTTCCTCCGCCGCCGCGACCGCGACACACGGTGGAATGTACCCGCCATAAGTATAATAATAATAATAATAATAATAATATATGTGTATGGACTGACGTATACATATATTGTGCATGTGTGTGCATGTGCAGTGCGCGTGTAATTCTTTTGCTCAAGTCTCTCTCTCTATATATATATATATATTATATATACGACTACGACGACGACCGCGTAATCGGATTGCCCCGTATAAGCTGTTTTTCTATAAACGAGCACAAATTAATTGTCCTGCTCTTATATCCCCGGACCCGGATCACCTCCCTGCTACTGCCACGGCAGTGGACCGTTATTGTAAAAATCTCAAACGTCTTCTCTATAAATACTATTATACTACTATAATAATAATAATATATAATATACTATATTATCATAAAGTAAGACGCGTATACGATAACTGTGCAACGTCTGTTTTCTGAATGAGACGTCGCAATGTATAATATAATATATGTATATTATTAAAATACCATATTATTATTATTATATGGTATAATATGAGCTTTAAAATTAGTTTTCCAGAGATACGACAAACACACAATACATAATATATCACACATTATCATATTATCATAATATGTTTATCATAAATCGTGATATTATTATATATTATTACTATTATTATTGTAGCACAGTAAGTAGTCGGCGTGTATTGTATTGTATAATCGTAAACGATATATTATATTATTATTATTATTAAGGTCGGCGTGTTGTGTCTTCTTATTCGTAATTATTATTATTGTTATTATTATATGCTGTTGACTTTGGAAACTTTTCACGATTCACCGCTTTGGCGCACACAAGTCGTATTCCGCGTAAATGTTGTTCTCGAGATCTTATAATATGTTATACGTATATACTATATATATGCGGTACACAGCCACCGCACCCCATCACCCCAACCGTCGCCTTGTTTTCAACGAACTCGCATTAACTTTGTACATTGCGCACCGTCTTTCCCGCGGTTAGGTTATAATATAATATTCCATGTGTACGCAGAGACTGTATAATATACACGCGCATCGTGTACCCACTCGAACTCTTTGTGTAATAACATTATAAGAAGACCCTGACAATGTTTCCGGCAAAACAGAGTGTATATACATATGTATAAATTTATTCTACCTACGCAAAATCCGATAATTAATAACAACATAATAATAATAATAATACGGATATTAATAACGCACACTACGACGATAACGGCGATAATCTATTTTTTACAGCCTAATAATATTTTGACAAGACGCGCATATAAAATGTTGTGTTGCGCACAAAAAACGTGTATTATCAGTTATCACACTACACTACAACTGCAGCTGCAGTGCGCATCAGTAATTTCCGTTGATTAAAATTCATTAACGTAAAAATTATTGATGATAGACTAGAGAGCATAATAATACTATATTTGAGAAAATGCTCTTCTGGGAACGACTGTGCTTTATTTGTGGTATTAGCTGGTACAATTAAGAAGCTTAAATCTTAATCGTGTTTTTTCCGATATGAATTATTAATAATGATTATGAAAACATAAATCTCCGTACCGTACTCCTACGATTTCTCAACCACCGAACAACCCCCGCCTCCACCTCCCACCGAGTGTTTGGAGCTGCGCAAAGTGCTCAACGGATTATTAATAATAATAATAATAATAATATAAACTCTCATAATATACCAACCGCGTTCGCGATAAGTTTTTACTGTCCGATTCGGACGCATCACGGTCACGGTATAAAGATACGACGTCCAACATCCCGTGGGTTATAGTCACTCGTTTCCCAAGTAACTGCAACGCAACGGGTTGCGATGTGCATAGTATTTTAATAGTATTATAACTCAGGACGTCGTTTGTTTGAATTTTTTGTGTAGTACATTTTTTTAAATACAATTTGGTGGATAGTATAATATATACAATATACTTGTACATATTATTATGATTGTTATATATAGGTATATAATATAATATGTAGATAAGTATCCGCGTGTCACTCTCCTTGAGACACGGACCAGACGCACGGATGAGCCGACGCCACCGTCGGATGAGCAGCCGATAAAAAAAAAAAAAACCGTCTGCATTTAATACTACAATCGCGTATTTTTAGACGTTGTTCGTACGGGAAGCGGCGCGAAATGCATTTTCGAGCGAGTGCGCCTCACCGACCCCCCACCCACCTCCACCACCACCACCATAGCCACCCGCCACCTAACCGTCTCGTCGTAAACCCCTTTCGCTCGCTATCGTACAGCAGCCGACCCTTTACTTCCGGCGTACGGAAATAGACCAGCGGTGGCAATTTTTGGCGCGCGGCAACATCTGGTTGCCGGCTGGATGCGTTTGACGTGCGTGCACCGGCCGGCTCTGTGGCAGTGTTCGCTGGGGGTCTCTCCGCCGCCGAGTCTATATACATGCCCACGCTTCGCACAAAACACGCAGACGTAAACACACATACCCACCCACCCACGTATCCACACACACACACACACACACACACACACACACACACACATTATATTAATTTTGTGGGACGTATGCGCGTGTACAAGAGATAACGGCGGATATGCCGAGACCAAAACACAGTTTTTTACACTACATCGCACCGCGGTGCGGTAGTAACACAAGAATCGTAATAATATTATGTAAAACGGACCGACGCGTATCTCTGACACGCGAGATACTCGCCGCCTGCAGCCGTCACTCTTCTGATAGCGTTTCGTTTAAGTGTCCGTAATTAAAATAATATATGATTGCGGGAACGTACATAATTCCCGAGTGTGTGTGTCCACGTCATTGCGGTTTTACCGATCCCGCACGAGCGAAAAGAGCGGATTTATACTTTTTGCGGTCGGTTTTCAACCCGAATGCGGCCGGCGTGAACCGCCCTCGTCGCCGACGTTCCGTATATTGTTATTCTCACTATTTTATTACAGAAATGATTGTGGTTGTCATGCTCGAAAATCTTACTACTGCAGCGCTATATCCGACCGATGTTTCACACCCACCCCACCACAAGTATTCGTTCATTTTATAAGATTTAATAGCATAATATATTAAATCATTAGACTTTTAATAAATTGTTAGTCTTTAAATGTTGTAAAAATCCACCCATGAATTGGGGTGTGGGTCGTAGAACGATCGGCGTTATAGTAATAGGCATTAGATATTTGGGATAGGTTTTTGCAATAAACAGGTAATTATAGGTTTGAAGTTATTATACTAATATGCTCAAGTTCTATTATTAAGTTTCATCATAAAAATAAACACTGCACAAATTCGACCGGAAAGTTTATCCGGATATATTATTTCTAAGCCTGTCGGGAGTAGGTAGTTGGGCCGTTTAGCACAATATTATACGTCTTAAACTTTAAACACCCACATACCCGTTTAGAATCGTAAACATATAATATATATATATACATGTAGTTAGGACATGTTTTTCGGCTATGTGAATTTATGTACGTTTAGTGTTGTAGACGATTCATCCGTGGATGACCTCAATCCGTTAAGTATTTATTCGAAAAGTTTATCTCATCCGTATTTGAGATATATATTAGGGTAGCTACGATTCTTTTTTTTACGCATTTCTATATATTAACACATATACTTGTATGTATGTATATATAATATTCATTTCGTGAAGAGGGATATTGCAGTTAAATTCGGTTCAAACACACGTTTAATTCAATTTATATATTATTCACGCACGCGTCGTATTATATACAAGAAGAAGTGCTATTTCCGAATATAACAACTTTTCCCGTCCCTTTACCAACTGACGACGACCCGCGAACGACTTATAGCCTACGATGCGTCGGTAAATCATAAGGCGTGGACGGCCCAATAGTTTAAATGATCACCGTATATACCAAGCGTATGGTATTAGCGGGGCGCTCGACGGTCGACGGGAATAGGAGTGGTGGTAAACAAATCTTTCAAAGTTTACTCGTTTTACGAACCTAAATAATTATATATATATTATATAATAATGTGATGCGAAAAAAATCAATTATTTCTGTCCAACAGACGGATAACTATAAACAGCTATAATAATATGTAAATATAGGTACCTATAGTTTTTAGGGGGACGCGCATGGTGCAGTCTTTTTCGTCGTAACTTTATATATTGTTATTAGTGACTTTTATATTAATTTATGATTGAGTCTCAAAAATTTGAATACAAATTCCACGTTATGTGTATTATATTACATGATGTTTCAAATAGACTTGACGTGTATTCTGATGAATTAAATTCTGAATAATATTTTATTATATGCAATACTGGAAACGGCTATGTTATATTATGCATACAGAGTCAACTAATTTAAGTTTGTTATACAAACATATTGTTGTATTAATAAAAACGTTAATACTAACAACTTTGCAAAGAAACTCGACTTAATTTTTGTAAAAAGTAGAATAATGACTACGAAATTAGTTAAAATTAAAATCATCTCTTGTTATTTGATATTTTTCAGAATAATAAATAATATTGTATTAGTGGTAAATGTTTAAGTTAAGTGTCCATTTTAAAAACTAAACCCTTTCCGACTTAAATAAAAGCTGGATTTCAAATATGTATTTTAATCTTTTTTTTTATTAATAACAAAAAAGTAACGTGTAGTAACGTAACATTAATTGTTTTTCATATTCTTTATTAAAAATGCAGAGTTGGTTAGTGTGTAGCATCTACGTCTGGGAACCGATAATAGTTTTACACAATATAAAATAAATTATAAAATATTAAGGGAAAAGTGAGTAGAATATTTAAGAACTTATTTTTTAAGGTATTTTATTTTAAATAGAGTAGATATTCGTACTTTTATTAAAACTGTTATAAAGTTAAGCCACTAAAAACACCTGATAACAAAAAATGTACCTATGAAATAATAATATCTCATAACAATAAAATGTTTTCTTCGTCACCGCATGCAAGATAATAATTATACGTCTTTACGAGTGGCTCTCAGTTTAGGTTTAAAAAAAAAAATTGTTGTCAGTACCAATTATAGTTATACTATATATTAATAATAATAATAATAATAATAATAAAATCGTTTGTTGCTATGTATAAAAATTATAATTACCTACTTTATGTAGACGTGTATGTCTTATAGGGTTACAACTTAAATTGGCAAATTAAAACGTAGGAAATAAAGTAATTGGGTTACGAAACGATTTTGAGAGGTAAACTGTGTCGACTAAACTACGGCTGAGAGCTAATCAGTGTTAAAAATGTAAAACGAATTAAATCAACCAGGGCGCTTTACATGCAGGTATACATTTACAATGGCGTTTTCAGCAGAGTAGAGAACGGTGTCGAAACGAAAATAGTCCTGCAGGGGCTAACGAATAATAAAATCTGTAACGCGTCGCATGGCCGCGTCGCAACAAAAAAAAAAAAATAATAATATATATTTATACATAACCCATGTGTACCCATAATATATATGTGTATAAAATATATTTTACAGGTAGTCCCGCGAGGATATTATGCTGAGTCAAAGTGATGCGATGAGAGGGGTGTAATGGAGTTAGAAATATACTCCAGCCATTTCGGCATATAGTATATACCTATACACAACCATAGAGTGTCACTCGTAACTCTCTGTATGCACGAACAAGTACATTATACGTACGTAAATGTATTAAACAAAAAAAGTTCTGTTTTTTTTTTTTAAAGCAATAATGCGTAATACATACTACAGTTAACTCTAGATTATCCGAAGAATAGCGTCGCACGGCAACCACGGATAAGCGAACTCAGCGGTTAATCCGTAAAATACAAATTGAAACAAAAAAGCTATTATTCTATTATTAAATAAATTACATTGCGTAAATCTATTAAATAGTACTTGAACAATATTAGATGAGTACACGTTGAATTTTTATTTAAACATTAATTTCATATAATATATTATAATACTATTATATTACATTTACATCTATTTGTTTACAAATACAATTGTACATTAATTTTAAACAATATTTTTAGTACTGTAGATAGTAGTTCCGAGGAAGACCGAGGATAATCTACGCATAGATAACCGAGAGTTCACTGTATTTTATATATACATATATCACGATGAGTGTGTTTAGAGAATATAATACGTAGGCGCAGTTCGATTATTATTGAGAATTTTTTCGGCCAATACTAATTTTTTTCCACCCCCATTGTCCTTACATATGTCGATTTTTACAGTAACAATCATATTATGATCAGTAGCGTTGCGTATAGGGGAGGATCTAATAGATATATGACATTTTAGAATAATGCAGTAATCTTTACACAAATTATACAATCTTAATAATGGTTATACGTCTTATGCAGCACATTATGTTCACACTTTCACAGAACACTAAAAGCATTTTTAAATTTTCTCTGTTAGGTTTCAGGGAATTTGCATTCCCCTTAGCACCTCTCTAGCTAAACCACAGCAATTCAATTTTTTTAGGTGTATGATAAATATTTAACTTTAACCTTTTTCATAAGAAATAAAAATCTGACAACGACGAATCAATGACTTATATTGCTAAACAAGCAATATGTACTCATATAGCAATCAATAGATAGCAACTTAGAATTAATAAGATTGAATAAAAGTATATGATATTAAACTCAGTAAACATTGGTATCTAGTAACTAGAAAATAAGCTGGGATTATATAGCAAGAGTTAAATGATAATTATATAGATATGACATATAAGTATAACAATATTATTATACATAAACGCGAAATATGATTTTTAAAAAGTGCCATCTGGGTCAATCTTCCCGGTTCCTAACGTTTTTTACCTCGTCCAAGCTATAGGGGGTATATTATAATGACGTTTAGCCAACCTAACCTAACCCAACTCTTTTAAACAACCCCATAAACCCGTGTAATTCGTTCCCGTTTAGCGGACGATGCGTATATTATAATGTTATAATGATATGACTCGGGCCTCGGTTTAAGTGCGCACCCACATACCTATATATATATACACACACTGAACCGTCGTCACACCTCGCACGGCACAATCCCCATGCCACCACCCTTACGGAAAATAATTATTTCACGTACATCGCCACGACGGGTGGTCGCCACCACTGCAGCAGTTATTATTATTATTACTATTGTTATTGTTATTGTTATTAAAATTCCAGCGGCACCTCGTACCTACATGGCCGTAGACGTCTCCTCGGCCGCAACGCTATGCACAGCGTCAACCGGAAGAATTTTATGCCACGCAATATATATTATATTAATGCACGTCCGAGAAAAAAAAATTAAAAATGTTTTTATATTTATTTTGTGCTCCTGTATTATTTTAATATGTATATAGGTATATATATTTATTTTTTTTTGATTACGTTTTACGTGTGGATGACATCCGACCATTGTTTTACTCGTATACGTGGCGTGCGTGTGTGTGTGTGGTACACAGACGTCCACGTGCCTGGGCATACATATTGTATAACGTGCGCGACGACGACGATGATGGCGTTTACTGCCGCCGTCCGATGACAAACCCAAAGCAATTTTTTACGTTTACGGGCGCGCAATTATCGCCGACGCCACTATATATGTATACATATATATACCACTGCCACCGGCGTATACTACTTTGGCGTCGCGCATAATTAAAAACAAATTTGTTTCAAAAAAAAAACATAATATAAATATATATATATGTATGACGCGCGTGACGTTTTTACGGGTCCACCCTCCGCACCTAAAACGTCTGCATTCGGCCTCGTAGTCGGCGCCCCCCGGTCGTTTTCTTCGCAGCACATAAAATAGTAACATATTATATATATGTACGCGAAACGTATATATAGGTAGATATACAAAGTTTAATTGTTATCAGAAAGAATTTCGTTTTTCGATAATAGTTGATAATGTACGATACCTGTGTAATTAATTGCACCAAAAACGACCGAAATGAAAATGTTATTAGCGCCACATCTAAAAATTAATTTTGCTACAATCAAAATTTGCGGCCACACAAAACTGATAAAAAGGCATTATGTAATCTCCACAATCTTGTATACTAAGAATAATTGTAATTTGAGCCATTCGTATCACTTTACAAAATTGTGATTTGCATGCGACCTTAAAATAGTTAATAATAATTTTCTTTTTTTTCTTACTAATATAAACCATTCATCAATCTAGTTCATGTTAATAGAAAATTATTAAAATGTACATAAAAAACGTAAGTTTATTGTAGTTTTGTATGTACCCACATACTTTATAATATATAAATTATTAATATTTCCGTTACCTAGGTAATAATTGAATAATATGTAAAAATCAGGAATGTGATATTTCATTATCCAGTTGTTCATATAATTTATTTTATTAATAGTCCGTGTTATTTATTCACGCGTGTTATGCACTATGGCTGATGTGAACTTGGTAAAATAATCAGGTAAATTCCAACAACTGAAATTGAAAGTGTAGAGGGGATTATACATAATATTATGCTATTTCGTTTTCCGTCATGCCTCAGATTACCAAAATTAATATTTATAGAAGTGTGCAATTTACAAGTACCTAGATAATACTAAAACCACAGGTGCAAAATACCATCAGCTCCCAATAATATTATAATGATGCCTATTATATATGTTTATTAAATAAATACTTTGCTGTTATTACAGCAGACGACATCGGCAGGCACGACAAATACGCGTCGTCTTCATTCCAATCTATAGCGACAAATAACCATTATGATTATTATTATTTTATTGGTACAGTATTTTACAGGTTTGTTTAGGCGTAGGTATACTATGAGACGTCCATTAATCAAAAAAATAAAAAAGTAATATAATAATAAGTAATAACAAATAAAACATAAAGTGTGTGTGTGTGTATGTGTGTAGTATACGTGTGTTTGATTCGGCTCGTTTGACGGAGGTTACACGCGCGCGTCGCGTTATTACCGTCGCGGCGTCGTAGTCTTCGTCATCGTCGTCGTCATGTCGTATTATAGACAAGTAGACAACATCGGATTAATAAGACGGTGTTTGTGTACAATACATGTACTATACCTAGAATAATATTATATCCTACTTGGGCTCGAAGAACAACGGATCCGACACGTGGCCTCATAATATTATACACAAACAAAACACATAATATTAAAAATAGTAGTATATAGGTGTAATACACAGGTATGTGAGTATATTATGTATAATATAAAAAGAAAAAAAGGAAAAATTCAAACACTATGTGCACCGTTGCCGACCGATCGAGGCGCTAAGCTATTTCATTATTACGGCTCATGCCATTATGATGATTATTATTAGTTTATTATTATTATTATTACTATTATATTATTATTACGTACACGTACTATTCTTCTTGGGCGAAATATTACACGCGTGTATACCGACGCTACACGCGCCGGTATACAACGCGTCATCTTCAAAAACTAAAAGAAAAAATTCTTTCTAAAGAGCTATGCATTGAAAAAATCCACGAAGATCCACTATAGTACGTAACAACAACAATAATGATGACGATGATGATAATGATTATGATGATAATAATAATAATAATAGTAATAATGTGCTTATATTTTACGAAACGTTCGCAGGTATTATGTAGGTATATCATATAGTGTACACATGCCCAACACAATATATTATCGGCTATATAGTCATCTTCGCCGCCGTGATGGTATGTATTTTCCACACAACTATATTATATATACCGGCGGTTAGGTTTAGGTATATACCTATCTATTTATAACACATAGTCGTTCGATGTGTGTATATAATAGTAATAATAATAATAATATACGAAACGCCAATACACATTTTCCGGGACCGTGAAATATTAATACGTGCCACTTGAAGGAGATATAGAAAGAGAATATTATAAGGTGACAGATAAAGAGAGAGAGAGACAGAAAAAGACAGAGATGGAGAGAGTGACTGAGTGAGAAAGTGATGGGAAGAAACGGTTCGATAAACTGATCCGTGCCCTTGAATAGCTCTCTAAAAAACTAATACACGCACACACTTATAATACGCATACGCGTACAACAACAGCAGCTCTGCTACGACGGCAGTGGCGGCGACAGCATTATCGGCAAGTTCATTGTGCGTGTGATTGATGAATTTTAATTAAAAAACTATATCAAACAATTTTCTTTGGGTTTTTTTTTTTTTTTTTAATTAATAATTATTGCGTTCAATAGACTTTATCGAAATCGTCCCTTTTACAGCGAGTATGCATACATGAATTAACTCATGATTACCAATATAATATTAACTGCAGCTGCGCGTATACAACCATTTTTAAACTTTTAACTCTTACAGAGCATACGATAATAATAAGTACCACATATACATATATAACTTGACGTAAGACAAATAAAGGTGACATTAAGAATTTTAAGTTGTACTCTCGCGAGGTTAACTTCGAATAAAACAGTCAATATTATATAGGATCGATGAAAGTGCTATAAATTGTCATTCATTATAATATTAAATCAAAATATATAAGATTATTATTAGGTATATCAATATTAAACACGGACTGTAAATAGAATAAGACAACAATAATATATTAGTGATACAATTTTAAATTTAAATTTAAATGCATATATTTTTTTTTTTTTATTTATATAGCTTTCAGTCCTTAACTATTATAGGTCATTACATAAGAAATATACATAAGTGGACAATGTTATACGATAGTCTATAATTAATATCTTACATGATATCAATAGTTTAACATATTAAGATTAGATTATTTACGCGATATCAAAGTATTTAAATATAATATAATAAATGTAGTTGGATAATGGAGTGGTACTGAAATATTATCTAAGGAGATAAATGTTTGTGTAAGACCTCGGTTATTAGGAGGGAGATTAGAGAACCAATTTACAAATTTAAACTCGAAATAAATTGTGATAGCGTTATTGAAACGATGTCTAGTGAAGACTGAAGAGTTAACAACGACTTCAGCATAAGGTTTAGGCCGACTTTGAGAATTAACTTATTGGACCTCGTATAAGACGGAACCTATGTATATCTTTTAAAAATCGTTTTTTCAATTATAAGTAAAAAGTGCGTCTATTTTGTTTCAAGATATTATGAGATAAACTCGAATAAACAAATTAAGTGAAATAACGAAAAACAAAAACAATGTATTTTAAATTGAATAGATAGGTTAGGTTTACCTAAGATTAACATCATTTTTGTTTCGTCTCGTTAAGGATAAAAGGATATAAAAAATATAAATCACAAAAAAAAATTGGACGACCCTAAACTAAGAGTTGTACAATAATGCGTAATTTAAATTCAAAGAAAATTATTTTAAAAAATAAATATTATTCTGTTATTATCTGTTATACACGCGGTACGCCGCAGCCGTAATCTCTGTTAAGACATAAACAGTCCACTTTTTATTCCTGCTACGTGTGATTTTTCGTTTCAAATATCTTACGGTCTCTGCACATTATTATCAGGGGAGAAAACTAACGAAACCGTTAGGACATAGACCTTTTTTTTTAACCATCAAAGGTCGTCGATTCTTAAAGGCACATAGCGTATTTGCATATAGAAAACTACTACACTCGATTTTATACATATATATAATATATATATTATATATTTATTATTTATATTTATGCTTTTTGTTTTCATGTAACGTTGTTTATGGTTTTACATATATTTTTTATTCGTATCTAACCCCAACCTTCAAATATCATAATATAACACACGCGGGATGTCACCGAAATTTAGATTAAGAAAAAAATACAAAAAATTCATTAGTGTGTCTTGAGCCGTTTTCCTCGGCACGTGCGCGGTGGGACCACGGTCAGATGTTATGGTAATAGTTATAGTAGTGCCGTTGTGGTAGTGGTAGTATGGTTGTAGTAGTACATACCGGCGCATGTTACCAGTGAGATATTATACACTCATTCAAAGTGTTTCGCACGACGATTCCGATCGCCAATGGGTTCCCGGTCTATGTCGTCGGTGGAGTGAAGTCGCAATACACGATGGGCAACGGGAATTGAGAGGACTAAATAATGAGCCCAAGTTGTATGACGTATCGATGTAATACGTATATATACATATGGTGGCACGTTTGATTAAAATTAATGTCTGGTAGTTGTTTTGAATATAAACGTTTCCTCTAGCTGCAGCAGTAAATTATAAAATAATATGCGTAACACGAATGTCCACATCAATGAAATGTATATTATTATAGTCGTCGGTAGTCGTAGAAAAGGTCTCATAATTGACGGAGAGGAGGAGAAAAATACATAATCCTAGCTTAAGTGTACAAATCGCTTTAGATAAGGATGATATGCGAGGTTTTATTTGTCAAAATAGATACCTACCATTGCCGTTTATTTTCACTAGATAATATAGTCCACCCACCATAGCGATTTGTATCATAACAAATTATTATCGTAAACGGACGGTAGTAATATAGTATAAGAGATGTTCAATTTAAGTGTCTATATTTTGAAGTTTTAACTTGTTTAGAACTATATACCTATTTTACATAATATTATATCATTACTATACAATATTTTTTTAGCGCCATCATTGTTTTACATATTAATTGAAAGATAATATTTATTTTTCATTTCATTTTCCTACGTAGAATATTTTTTGGAGTATTTTGATCTATAAAATCAAATTTCTACCGACTATTTAATTTGTTATGGTTAAATAATTAGATATTGGAAGTAAATTGGTAATCGGAGTGAGTTACATAGGGGTACCCCGTAAAATGTTAGTCTAGTCATCATAACTTCAAATACTTATGAGTGTTATGACAAATTAACTACTAGTTCGAAATTCGATAACCATGTACCGAAGTACTCCCAAGTATACTCTTCTTTAGCAAGTGAAATTAAAAATGTGTATGGTCTTTTAAAAAAGTTAATATGTAGATATCTAAAATATGATAAAAATAAAAAATGTACTCTTAAAAATATAATTTTGCAATGACATCAAGCCATGTAAAAATAATATTTTTAACAAATGTAGAACTTTTGCATACACTTACAATATATGGACTACCTTGTATAAAATAATATATATTTTGTAATCTCAACTGTACCTAGATACATTATACAACGTATATTTTATTAATACTTCCGAATGTTCGGCAGACATTTGAGGTATCTGCCAACTATCGTTCTGGAAATACTGACAGTATACCTACAGAGTTTTATCCGCCCGTTTGAACCCCCTATAAACCAACGCCGGTCGAACGAATGGGTTAATTGAATTTAAAACGTACACAATTCCCCGGCCGATTAGTAGTACCTATATTATACTTGGTAGGTATAATTTATGTATATATGTATAATATAAGTGTTATTATACACAATAAAGCGTAATTATTTCGTCAAACAATATTATAATTGCTGTTATGTTCGGACCGTTCACAATAATAACGATAATTGTGTCTATTTCCGAGGCGCGCAGCAGACGTCGTTTTATTGTCATCACCTATGCAATCGCCTCGTTGGATTATATCACATACATACATTTATACATACATACATTTATACACACATATATGCATACATACATACATACATACATGATATAATATAATATGATATTTTTATCGTCAGAAGATTTATTGCAAATATCGTACTAAACCTCGACTCGGAAAGTTGACGCCCGAAACGTACGGTTCATTCAGTTATTACTACGCGGTCGAGCGTTTTCCTAGTATTTTTTTAAACGACGTTTTGGCCGGCGACCCAGAGACGTCCAGTGGTATTGATTTCATAATATGATACAGAACTATTCAAAATAAACCATCTGATGCTTTGCACTGACCGGATCTGGCTTCCTACAGGACACCTGATCTTATTATGTGACTTTACTTATTTTGGGGATATCTTGAAGGTACTGTGTACGTATCACCATTATCATCGACCACGTAGATAAGTTTAAAAATTAACGAAGTTGATTGCACATTCAACCAAATACAGAGAGACAATAAATTTGAAATATTTTATTTACCTAATTTAAACCTAAAAACTTATAATATATAAACATTTTAAATCGGATCAATCATTTTAAATAACCCTGTATGTAATATAATACTCCATATTATATACAGAGTGAGACCCCTAGTTTTCCGACGAGGTTGGAACTGAAAAATGTGGAAAACACTCTGTATATAGCTTATACCTATTTTGTATATTTATGTGTAATGTGTATGTGTGTGACCGGACAAACTATTTACACGCGACGTTTTACAATATACGCCTATACTTCATGAAACCGTTCAAAAAACTACAAAAATAATCCCGTAAGTTATAAGTGTAACGAAACGATTCAGACCGTTGATCCGAAATTATTCAGATTTATTCATCAGATAAATATAGATAATAACATGCCACGTGTGTATCAGATTGTAATAAAAATATTAGGTGACACGATTTTGTATTACATCTAATTTAACTGTTTCCTCACTTCATGACTGTTTATAATATATTTTATATCCATACAATAAGTAGTATGTTTTAAGTTTGTACGCTGTTTAGTTTGACGAAAAATTAAGAAAAAATTAAAAACCTCATGGTTTACCTACCTACATATAATTTAAAGGGCCAAAAGTAATTAACCGGCTTGGTTAACATGAAAACGCGTATACGCCAAGCAATATAAATTTAAATCAATTAATGCCCGTGTTGTACCTATTAATGTTAACAGCAATTATAATGTGTTTTACATAATATTTTTGTCTAAATATTTCAAACCAAACAGGTGTCATTGAGCTATAAATTGGAGACGATTATTAAATGTAATTTTGAAAAATCACGAGTACCCACTTATAGTCAATTCATGATTCATTTAAATAAGCCAAAGCTCCAATTGTATCTTTTTACAGACATATACATAGGTACCGACATAAAAATAATACAATTATAATTTATAATACCTTATTATACATCCATAATTATGTATATACATACTGTATAGTATATACGAGACTAGTGAAATTGAAAAAATTAACAATAATAATGATTGTCTTTCGAGTGATTTACATTGTAAACTGATAAGAGGTGGCCTTATCAGTAGAATGTGATCCTCAATGAACGGAAAATGCCATTCTAGTTAATACCATGCATTATTATTATCTGCAGTAGAAGTGATTCCCAGAACTTAAACCCATCGGTCACATTGAATAATTTAGTATCTGATAAAATTTTTAAGTAGGCAGCTAATCGTCACAATTTATTTGTTAATTATTATTCAAATCGTCGTAAAGATTAAGAAAAAAAAATGGTATACAATATAGGTCATCGACTGTGTAATGAAAAATAGCGCAATATCCACTTTTGTCATAGTACCGAAAAAAACTTTTATCAATACATTTCTAAACGTTTTTTACCTGTAGGTTTACATATTAAATTATTATTATTTATATTATTAGTATACATAAATTGCATTTTATATTTTAAATTGATCCCGAACAAAAGTGTGATACAGTTTCGCTCGGATATATAAATCGTACAGCAGTGTACCTATGTTCGAAAAAAAGATAAAAAATATTATGTATAATATATAACCATCGGTGGCGCGTTTGTTTAAAACATATATAGGTACATTATACCTATCTGCATTTTAAAATGTAAAGCCTCTCCGATTGGCGCCTTATCCGCACACAACATGTAGCGTAAACCCACGTCTGATTTCCAATTCCCTCCCCTCCCCCTTTGCTATACGTATAAAGTGTACTAGAAATCCGTCAATTACTCAGCAAGATAAGAAGATCGACCCTAGCCAAATGTGTACGTAACACGCAGACACTTTTTGCGTGCTGACTTCTCAGAAATCGCTAGAGTTCAAAACGTGAGAGTTATTAAGTAGTTCTGTAGTTAAAAGGGCAATGTTTCCTTTTGTAACGATCGATGCTGCAATTCTCGAGCAAAAATAAAACGCGGGACGATTGGATAAAAATAAAAGTTTTAGACAAGTGTATGCTTAAGAATTATAGTTTATTTTTTAGAATTGGGAAATAATGTTTTTTTTTTTTTTTTTAAGTGGCAATCATTATTATTATTATTATTATTATTATTATTATTCAATTTATTTATTTGACTAACGCACTAAGAAAAAAATATTTATTTAATTTAAACTATATTATAAATTGTTCTTGTTAAACAATGAACATTTTTTGTTTTTTTAATAAACAAATGATATTATTCTTAAACTATAACGAAGGGAGGAAATTTGTTCATATAGACAGTTTCGTGTTACATAACATAAAATCATAATGTTTCCAATGGTGCAACACATTTACACAATTATTAGGTAGTATACAAGTGCATAGGAATTATACATACAATTCAAACAACAATAATATTATTCACCTTGAAAAACCCCCCAAAAAAATATCGAAAAAGAAATATAATGTCGATCATCCATAACAATAACATTTTCAGCAATCGCGTACCTTATAACATACACGTTTAACGCTATAAGATCATTAACCTAACCCAAAGACCGAGTAACCACATATACGGAAAAGTCGTTACGAGCATTTCACACGACGTTGTGCTTGCAATATCATTAATTATATTACAAATATCGTCGCCTATACGATAGTACGTGAGCTTACCTATATATCTTATAAACATTTACAAGCTATCAGACAGTTTTTTTTTTTTAGTGACGAAAAATTGCAGCCGTGAGCCCGACGACAACGTTTCCGAGGTAGATTTTTCGGAAAATCGTACGCTATTATTTTTCCGCGCACGCCCACACATCAACAGTATAGGTACCTATATAAGAGAACGCGTACACGCGTATATACGCACAATGAGCCGGGTATAGAGCAGATCACAGATGGCATTAATCCTCGAAATAGAGGACGCAGAAAGAGAGAAGGGTTGACAAACGATTTCGGGCGAAATTGCTATACCACGCAGCGCGTTGATGGCGACGAGACAAATGGTCTCGTTTTAGGCACCAGTACAATATATTATAACATATATACCTCCATACACACGCGTTTGCGTGAATTTGACGACGACGACGGTGCAGGAGGTGGTGAAATACGCATTACCGGTTTTCCGATTGGACTCTTTGACTATAGGGGTCGGTCGTCGGTATACATCCTGTTCGCGCAGTACGTTGTACATAGGTAGGTACGTAGTATAATAATAATATATAGGCAAGAGAAGCGCGCGCATGTATGTATATATTATAATATTATATATATCGAGTATTACGCACCTGTGCCCACCTGTCGTCGCAAAACACGTCGTCTTTGCCGTATCGTCCTTTTCTTATCCCGAAGCAGTTGCTCTCTCTCCCTCTCTTTCTCTCTCGACCTCCCTCAAGTACAAACGCGAGCAGTAGCGCACACAACACATCACTATATGATACTTAAAGTGTATAGGTACTTTGTATATACTCTAGGTCCGCGCCCATTTATCATTTAGCTCGCGCGAATGATGTATAGTGCTGCGGCGCAAGTTACGTCAACAATACATATTATATTATATATATATATACGTGTATATACATTATACACGTTCATCATTGTACACATTGTGTAAGTGTATGAGCACAATAATAATAATATACGAATAGGTATGGAGAAAGTGCAATGGTCGCGGCGGTGGGAGAGAGGAAACGAGACGATTCGCCATCATATAATATCCCTCTGACACCACGAAAAGGGCACTCCGAAAGGATATTTTATGTACAAGCCATCGGAATAAGCGCGATATTTATTTATTACCGCGCCTTTGCGACGTATATTATACACCGCACACTACTTGCGTATACCACGGTAACGTTATTGATGACGGTCGGGGAACCGACGGAGACGACCCGTGAGAAAACTTGCCGTGCGTTTAATAATGTATATGTAGTATTATAATATAATATAATCGTTGTTGTTGTTCTACACGCAACATAATTAATAATTATCATAAACATAACATTATTACGAATCCAAGTGTAAGGCAACCTCAACATTTTTAGAAAAAAAACAAACATATCATATTATATTATTGGGTATATACTGAGCTATACTGAGCTGCATATTATGCCCACCGAGGTTGGCTGTTGTTTTCACCGCTCAAACTGTGTATATGTACCTATATTATATGAATAGAGAACTCACTCGCAAATAATCCATATAAAAGAAATGATTTTAATTATTACCAATCTGTGTTCACATTTTACAATAATAAACCATTTCTTATAAGAAATCTGTAATTTTATAGAATATTATGTCTAGAAAAAAAAAATATGCGAAACTATCAGTGGCTCACTTCAGATACCTTTGGCAAACGGGAATGGTGGTAAATTGTCAAATGGCGAATTTAAGGGAGTGAAAGAGTGAATCACATGCCCCTCAACTTGCAGATGGTGTTTTTTAAAAAATTGTATCAAACAATCAGAAATTTACTGGTAAAAAAAAATTCAACGGGTTGATTAACGTATAGTGCGTGGAGGAAGCCCCTCCGTATCATGAATTGTATTTAAAAAATATAATCTCCCCCGCCCTCACAATATTCATCGGACTTCAGATGTTCACTGGTGTAGCAGTAATAATACCTATTATAATATTATAATGTGTGCCTAAATACTATAAGATATATTTTATAACGTGTACTGGTGCAGTGCAGTTGTACACGCGACAAGTGCATCGGCATATTATCCAAGTACGATATACCATGATAATGGTTTAATATATTTGGGAAGAGCGCGCGGAGACGCGTATACCGCTCGAGCTAGACCGCGTATACACGACTGCAGCAGGGCCGTCATCGGCCGTATAACGGCCCCGCCAAAACTGCGCTGCCGCTCTGTACACGCCGCCGCCACCACCGCCGCATCGATCCGGCCCGGGGTCCTCTCCCTCGCCGCACCCCCCCACACGGCCACCGCGTTAATGGGACACCGTTAAAGCGCGCGGGGCTCACACCGCCACTGCCGACGCTTTTCAGATCGCTTTACCGCGCGCCCGTTTTACAACGCGCTCGCCGCCGTCCCAACAGTAACTCTGCACGCACGTCGTCCTCGCGCGTTCTCCTCGCCTTCCGTTCTACGTGTGTGTGTGTATCGCATGCATTAACATATTTTTATAATACTACTACTGCACTACACATACCTAACCTATACGAGACGACAGGAGCAAAAAATATTTTATTAAATATGGGGACACGTCATTTAAGTTTTTCTAAAAATTCTACCCGTACCTCTGAACACAACTACAATCCACCGACTAGGGAGCGATCCTAACCGAATTCTGAGATAGCTTGAGATATATGGAGAAAGAGAGAGGAGAAAGCTTTAGAGAGATCCCTCTTCAAATAGGGTGTTCCGTCATCCCATCCCCAATAGTTTTCCCGAAAACGTTGAGTATAATATTATCATTATTACCTACGCACAGTGATTAGAAATTTTTAACCTGGGCATACAGAGTGACAATATTTTAATAACATCGATGTACACTTATATCACTAGTACCATATAGTTAGTAGGTACCATGATTTAACATAGGTACATAGGTAAATATTGTACCTATTTCCCAATCTATCTATCGATATTGTTGACGGCTGTTTTGTTTTTTATTTAAGTTCCAAGATCGTTCCTTAGTCTTGTTTATTATTCTGAGAAAAAAAGGTTTACAAAAATTGACTGTTACAACAAATCAATTTGCTTTATCGTGTTCCTTACTCGTGTAAATTAGAATTGTTATGTGTGGTTTTCGATATCATGCCAATCTAGAGCGCGATTGACGGCAATATTTTATACAACGTACAATAGATTTCGTAATCGTAGTACACTAAAATTTATATATTTTATACAAACGAGAAAAATGTCATTCATTAAGTACGTCGGCGACGTAATTTTGATCTGTGAGAAACGTGCGTCATCATCAACTATAATATTGTAAAACGTGTTTTCTACGACTACGGTGTACCACGAACGATAAATTATTCAGTTTCGTATCGAAAATTCGATATTATGCGTTTGTCGATCAACCACCAGACAACAATGTACCTACATCAGTAAACCCCTACAATTACCATCCGATTTCGATTTGTTTAGAACTTGATGATCATTATGAACGAAAAAAAAACAACACACAATGCACCCGTAAATTACATTTTTGGTAAATGGTGTGTCCTTCTATAAAATATATTTTTCCATAAAATTATCTTTTCAGAGATTTTCAATACAATGTGTTACTTAGATTTCGAATGAGGCCTTTTGAACTACTGAAATTATATCAAAAGGAGTCGAGATACGGGTCGACCCATATTTTCTATACAACCAATTAAATCGAAAGATAATAGGAATAGAAATTATACCACTATATTATGTTTAAGTGACTAGGGGGTTTGTGTTCGCCTATGATAATAGATTGGATTTGTGTGTTTGTAAGACCCACAACATAAAATGTCATTATCAATGTTTGTAGTTTGATTACACAACACATAATATATTTTTATAAGTACCATTAAACAATTACTGAATGAACGAATTTATTTCTACGTTATAAACCAATTATAAATTGTACTACCAAAATCCTGTACATACGACATACGTACACGAAAGCCATAACTATGAGATTTAATGGTGTAAATGTAAGGTCATTTTTAATTAAATTAATTAAAAAATTATATATTTTTCAATTGACTACGAGACCTTTCCAGGGATATAAATCACTGTTTATCGGTTTTGTAACTGGCATTTTGTTTCAATACGATTATTATAATAAATACTACATTACATTACATTTCAGAGTAGTATTTAAAGATATATCGTTAGTTCAGAGAACCATGACAATTAGAATAGTTTCACTCGTCTCCCATAGATTGTGGTCAAATGTCACAATAATCATTTTACTATTATTCAGTCTGCAATTCTATTACTGGTCAGTGATTAAATAGATAAACGTACAAATCATAATTCATCTACCAGGCAATATCGATTTTATGGTGTACAGTATTCAATTAAAAAAAGGCTTACTATAATATTGTTACTACCGATTTTATATAATATAATATATATGAAAACAAATTTTAAAAAAGAAAATTAAAAAACATGTACACCCTACTCGTAACCAAATACCAATACAATATGCTACTTAAAAAATGCATTTCAAAACTATTGAGTTTCATAGCATCGTATTTTCATTCATCACCTACTCAACTTTTCTTTTCTGTGATACACTATTATTCGACATTCAGATTCTTGTTGCAGGAAAAATGAAACGAAAAAAACTTGTTTTATAAGTTTATAAACATCCTTCAATTTTTGTAATTTCATTAAAAATGACTCATAAACCACGCAGTTTTAACTCAAAAACACTTATATATTATATTGTATATATTTCCTAAATATATTACCTGCTGACTAAAAAAAAATACATATAGACGTTTTATACTATAGTAATACCTACTACTATTAGTGAGTTATCTCTATTGTAATTTTTTTTAATAATTTTGTCGTTCGTTATTTTGTTGCCGAGAAAGACGTGTGTTTGTGTTTCCTGGGGACTCGTAATTTATTTTACAGCCTGTGCCTCTGATAACAACAGTATATGAATCACATAGGTACACATACATACAATATTACACACGTTTATATTATATACATAAATATAATGCATACCAACACATACGGTGTCGGTGTGGCGGTGTTTAGAAAAAAAAAATGTATACATTAAATCAAAAACCGCTGACATAGAATCAAGGTTAACACAAAAACAGCCCCACTGTATTCACTATCAATTTATCAAAATTAAATAAAAGGTTTTCAATCACCGACATTTAATTTTGATTTTTTATTACACACCTACACATTTTTTGCTGGTTTTTTAACGATAGTAGTTGTACACATTTATAAATCAGCCACAAACAGTAATTCGATTTTTTTGTTTACTTAATTACCGACAATTTGTACAAAGTATAAAGTGTACTACAAATATGCAAAAATGTACGTTATTGTTCTACACTGGTATAATAGTAAATTATTTAGTTCTGTGGCATTATTGACAAACAAATTAATAAGTTGATCTCATCAGTGAAATACGATTAATCACTGTCGTAAATGTGATGCAACTAAACCCACGGCACGCATATCAGTGGAATAGGCGTCAAAAATAAAATTGTATAAGTTGGAAAATAAGTTCAAAAAATTCCAACGTAAAATACAACCAGAAAAAAAACAATTTATTATTGTAAAATTATCGTTTTATACTCGACTGTAGCCAACCCCGTGTACAAAGTGCACGTGCGACACGACAATACGTGAAATTTCATGAAATTTTTTATTATGCGTGAAAGGTGGAATGTGTGTACCTAGTACCTATACCTACCTACACGAGATAAATATAATTATAATATGTTGTTACATAAGGACGCGACGCACGTGCGACCGCGCGGACACTCGCTACGGCAATGACGTTATTAAAAACACTACCTATTATAATATCGTCCAAAGTGCATCGAGCGGGATGATCCTTCAATCCACCTATTTGCATGAACATTATTAAACTAAGACCTATCTATTGTTCAAAATAATATAATATTATGTAATTGATTGTGAGAATACAATTATTATTAAAATTAAAGAAAAATAATATGAAATAATAATATGAGGTAAGCATATAATTTGATGTTCCTACACATAATGGATTTGTATATGCATATATCTACACATCCTACTATACAGTTGACTCCGATTCTAATGCCTATACACACATCAAATGCGTTATGCATACCCTAAACCCTTGTACAATACAAACTTGGGTTTATATTATGTCGTCGTTTTGACACAAATTCGGGGAGCTTTCAAATAAAGTTTTTTTATCAACTTAAATCGTATGTAAGTGCATTACCTGTTGCCAGTGATCCTCGAGTGATACGTGTGCAGAGAAATAACCGGTATCGTGTATGTCTTGAAGTTCCCGGAATATATTACCGCTCGGTAGCACGTCCATGGTCGGTGCGTAGTCGAAAGCACGTCTGAACTTGCGGTATTCCTTGTCGGCTGCAGTAGCGTCGATAACGGTAGCTGGACAGCTCAGTCTACACCGTCAAAATATACGTTATATATAACAATGTATTCACAGCATATACGTCTAATGATAATAATATATTGTGTCGTCGGCGTAATATATACAATATACGATATTAGATCACCGGGAAAACGGTCATCATCGTCGTCGATCGACTGTTATTATTATTAAAATAGTATTGTAATACGAACGAATACGGCGACCGAATCTATCTACAAATATTAGATAGATGACGCTGGTAATATAACTATGTCGAAACAGCCAAATACGCGAACGTATCGGACACCCGGCAAAAATTAATGTAGGGTATAATAATAATATTACAATATTAGCGAGGTATTAACAACAGTAAAAATCATAAAAAAAAAAAAAACCAAAAAAAACCGACGATAACACCTAATAATAATGATAATATATTTTTGCACAGTTAAACACGTCACAGCGGAAAGCACTATGTATAATATATTATAAGCGTATTATAATATGTACCGGCGTTGACGGGAAAAAATTGTGTACAAATCGAGAAATAAAAACCCGAAAACGAGCAAGGCGACGAGAATTCGAAAAAAAATAACACAACGGATAACGATTTATAGCGTACAGAAGCGGCAAGTGGTGGCCCGTGTTCTCGCTCGCGACTGAACACTGTAATTTCGCCGGTGCCGGCGCGGCGAGTTTACCCGTTCGCGCGCATACACGAATACGATATTCGATTGTGCGTAGAGACCGAGCGCGCGCGGCCTCCGTCAACAGCGCCATCTACCGGCCCGACCAGACGGAGGACCCGACGCCGCTGCCGCAAAATCTCCGGATATTGCAATTTTTTTTTCTAAATAAAAAACACCACAGCACCGGGACGACACGTCATAATAATATATCGTGTTACACTGGTCGATCGTTTTACAGTTTCACTATATTTTTATAATATAACACCCGCGCCAATCTGCAGTGTTTAATGCTGATAATAATATTATAACATCCGGTTAGTTTTTCCATACTTATACTACTATGTAATTATGCATATAATATTACCTATACAGTTATAGTACACACCTATTATGCCTACATCACATATGATATATTGTGTTAATTGTAATTTGATTAATTTATAATATAATGTCACGTGTTTAGGTAGGTATAACTAATAATAATAATAATATATCATGCGAGTACCTACTGAAGTACGAGTACATAGTATGCAACTGTGTAAAGTCTGTTTCGCAATATTTTGGTATTAAGCTTCAGGTTGCCTAATCCTGCATGTTGCAACCAAACTAAGTCTATATTATATTTAATATAGATTATAATATTCAACATACTAATATTATAACTTACTATATAATCATATAATATAACTGAATCCAAGGCTGGGAAAATCAATGAATTTTTTTTAACTCAATCGAGATGGGTTAACTTGCATTTACAAGAAAAATTTAAAGTTAATACACATTTTTTAAAGTTTTACTAAATACGAAGTTAAAAATGATTTTTTTTTGTTTATAACACTAACTAATTATTTTATTTTTTTACTAACCTGAAGACTATATGATATAGTATGCAGTATTTCTAAATAGTACTTAATTGAAATATTTCGTCACTGAAACAAAACAATTCACTTCAAACATTATACATGAAATATTTTTTGACATTAAAACAAAATTTAATTGAATGTTAATCGAAAAACAACTAAGTTGCGTTAGTAGTTAAATTAACTGAAACTCAAAATTAACTAGTTAAATTAAAAGTAAAAATTAAATTAACTTTTTACCTTAATTTTCACTTTTTAAGTAGTGAATCACTTGACTTAAATATAATATACAATCTATTGGTTTGACAATCAATTCATTGCAAAACAATATATTGTGTATATAGGATAAAATGTAATCTACGAATATTAACAACGTAGAGAAACACGCGATATCTATTGGTTCTACTGTCCCTAACAATAATATGCGTCTACACGGAAAGTTTAGAATCTCCCTAAAACCACCCACTCAGACCGAGAGTCGCACTTTGCAGACATTTACTGCACCGTGGGGCTCGACTGAAACGTAGACTGCATCAGCTGCCGAAGGGGGGCAGCTAAAAGAATGCGGTTTTCCACATTGTAGTCCATCGCAGACTATATCGAATTCACCTTAGCTGCAGGTGGACTTGATGCGTCTTAGAAATAATTTGAATAGGCGAGTGGTGATATTATGCCGAGATGCCGAGTTTACTATTATTACATATAATATCATTAATGAACGTGTAATATGTATGCACGTGTATTCCATCGAACGGTGGTGGGAACTTAATATTATAATAATATAATATAATAACCGGTTATAATAATATACCTATATTATTATTTTTAGTGTGCGAGGTGCGTGTAACCACCTATATACGCTAAAAAAATTCAGCACCGGCTTACGGATGACCGTTTAACGTGTCCTACAGCAACAGACGAACACGTGTTTGGTTTTTTCTATTCCAAAAATAAAATTCAAACACTACGTTTTCTTCAATAATATAACAAACATTATTCAAATTCACATATACACACGAACACATGAAAATCGTAATTCAACACAATATTTACAATAATTATCGATTATCATTAAAATTAATTTTTTATTTATTGTGTGCTTATTATAATAGGTATGCACGAAAAATTAGTTTATACCACACACACGAATATGGTGTTAGAAAAATAATATTACTATCTATACTCTGACTAATAACTGTGTAGTACTAAAATTATATATTAATTTGTTTATCACTTATATTATATTGTTTTTTTTTACGAACATTCTTTTCTCTGCGTCAATTAATATTCAATTTTAATAACTTCCTATTTCAATAAACCACGTTTGATAATTATTCTATATAACTTATACCGTAAGAGAATATATTTAAGTACTCATAAAACAATATTATTATCAATAAAAAAGCACGTTATCACCGAATCGTACATTTCCACTTAAAACTATCTCTACGCGTGAGTTACGACGGATTCAAACAGATTAAGACATAAATATTAGTTGTATATTATTCGGTAAAGGTTCGTGTGGAATTCTGTACAATAATTCACTTTTTACATAATAATATGAATGTTAGAGGTTGATACGTTGTACAGGTATGTTCTAATGTACTGATGGCGGTAATAGAGTTCTACTTCCAGTCGATTAAAAAAAAACCAAATTACATAGTAAAATAATTTAATCAAAACTTTAAATGCAATTTTTATGTACCTATGACATTTTTATAATTTTAATGTTTTTATTTGTTGTTAAATATATTATTTCAGTTCCGTTGCGGCAGCCGTCCGATACACACGTATGTTATCAACGTCGTCGTGCCTCGCCTGCCAATTAGTGCTTAATTAAACAACGCGTTTAATATTAAATATTAACGTAATACATCAATATCTTTAATGTCTCTCGTACATATCAATAAACAAAAATAACCTTTTTTTTATTATTTATTATTTTTCTACCACGCATTCGTACAGTTGTACGAATGAATATTATTTTATACAGTTCTAAAATAATTATATTCATAAATAGTCCAACTGCTGTTATATTACGTAACCTCGCCGATCGGCGTTTCCTTATCTGCGGACCGTCTTCGACGGACCGTATAATCTAATTTATTAATCACCTCCGCATCGACCACAATGTCAACAACTACGAACAAAAACAACAACGCTGATATGCCTCCGATCAACAAACTCGCAAAACCAAAACTCAATGTAAATACAAATCTAAATAATTCAAATCACAAGGCTTCTTCGTCTAACGACACACAAACGAGTGACTGGTCAACTCAAAAGAAAAGGAATCACTCCAATTCCTCTTATTCTAATCCAGACTCACCAACCTCTCCACAAATGCGCCCTACTAAAACTAAAAAAAAATTATTCATTACGAATAATCGTTACGAAGTACTCAGTTCAATGGAACAATCTGTAGAACCTCCTGTTATAGATTCGCAGGATACAAATCTCGAACCAGACGCTCCCTCATGTTTCAAACCTCCCCCCCCTATATTCATAAAACACGTTCGCGATTTCCCCGAATTATGCACCGAACTCTGCGAGTTAATTGGTGTTGATAATTTTCAGTGCAAGTCAACGCCAGATCAACTAAAAATCCAAACAACAAATCCTGAAGCATACAGAACGCTAGTCAAGTTCTTAAGAAATGAAAACGCACAATTTCACACGTTTCAATTAAAAGAGGATAAACCAACTCGCGTGGTGATCCGTAATTTACATCCTACTACACCAACTAGTTTAATAAAAAGTGAACTGGAAACACGTCTTTTTGAAGTCCGTCAAGTCTCTCAGGTACTCCACAGATTAAACAAAAAACAGCTTCCACTATTTTTTGTAGATTTAGAACCATCGATCCACTCAAATGAAATATTCGAACTCAATTCTCTTCTTCATACCAAAGTAAAGGTTGAAGAACCCCACAAATCAAAAACGATCGCCCAATGTACTAATTGTCAGGACTATGGACACACAAAGGCGTATTGCGGCCACCCACCTCGCTGCGTCCGCTGTGGAAAAGATCACCACTCTTCATCCTGTCCGAAATCTCGAGATGAACCTCCTTGCTGTGCACTCTGTCACGGAAACCACCCGGCGAGCTACAAGGGCTGTTCTACTTACAAAGAGCTCCAACACCGTAAGAAATCAAATTCCAATAATAACACATTTTTTTTCGATACTAAAGATACTAATTTTAAGTCTAATTATGTACAAGATAATCACCCTTTAGGTCCCACTCCTACTAATTCTCCCAAGGTGCAAAATCATTCCTACGCAGAGGCAGTAGCCAATCAGACAGCTCGGCATACATTACCACCTTCAACA
>JANEHU010000461.1:0-15923 GCA_027563435.1 Nasonovia ribisnigri
TATTCTGTGTAGATTATTTTATTTTTTAAAAGGGCGTCTGGTAGTCTGGATATCTTGTATTTGGTGAAGCTATTTTATGTTTCCATAGTTGAATACGTCATTTTACCTGATTATTCTCGTGATTTTTCTGAAATTGTTTATACCAAAAATGTATTTTTTCAATTTTCAGTGGTATATCTACGCCATTTTAACAAAATATAAAACTGGAAAGATGTTAGGATTCCGCGTACGATATCGGCTATCAGTTGGTTTATGGGTTTTGGATCAGCCAATCAAACAAAAGCTGAGACTAAAAAATATTTTCAGGATCATTTAATTATAAGTGCATTGGAGTCAAGTAGGCAGGTAAGAATTTAGACCACATACACAATTATATATAGTGGTATATTATATAGGTATTTTTTCACGACACAATTGAACACAGATGGAATAAAACAATAATTTAAATTAAATTGTATTCATCCATTACAGTGACCCACTGTATAAAACCTATCCAGTTCCACAGCTTAATAAGTATATACTGATGGGTGTGCAAGGAAATATTACTGGGCCCATGTACTGCAAAAAATGCTTAAAAAATACCACTACTATACAGCTTACACATCTATGTGAGAAGTGAAGTATTTTATTTCTCAGCCCTTTAAAAAAAAATAAAACATATACATTTTGGAAAATTTGTAAATGTGAGAAACAATTTTACACACCTAGTTCAGGAATAATCAAAAAAAATATATGTCGTTCTATCGATATTTATAAGAAAAAAATTATTCAAAAAGTCAATATATTTTAAAAATGTCAATTATATACGGCAATTCAGAGACGTCATTTGGGGGAGGGGGTCCTATACCTTGGCAAAGGTATAACATTTTCAATATTAATAGCTTGGTCTTGAAAATCACAAAATCGTTAGCATACCTTTTTTTAATATATTTAATACCAATAATTAATGTTTTTGCCAAATTGGATATTTAAATGTAAAATAGCGATTTTAGTAATGTGCTTGAAAGAATCCAATGTCAGCAAAAAAATAGCATAAAATATTATATATCTATCTAGAGCTCTAGACAGCCATTGTAATCAATAGGTGCCACACCCATGGAAACACGACGGTAATTAGAAGATAGGAATTTTAAACTATTAATTTTCTCTTTTGTGTAAAAATACCATTGTATTATAGTAATTTATTATCGTACATTCACATGCGTCAAATATGCCTGGTATTCTTATGGTCTAATTACACTACGTTGGAATGCTGACGGAAGGGACACGGCTAGGAATTTTATCCTTCAGGGTCACCCATGCCCATGAATTCACACTAAATGGAACGGATTTTGTAACTACTTTATTAAGTTATTTATTTTGTAAGTAAATTAATTATTAAACTAAAAATATATAGGTAATATATAAACTAAAGAGCTTCCACAACGTGGCAAGTATGAGCATGTGTGCCTCTTGATTTGGTCTGAGTTAATTGATACATTATGTACCTAAATATGATTAAATCTTAGATGATTTTCATTATGATAATAATATAAACATCATATAAGAGAAATTTGAAGTATCGCGTACAGATATGCGTTTATGAGTTAAACCTATTACAGCAAAAAAAATAAAATAAAATGCAATTTATCATAAACTGAATTTGCATGGAGATTCCCATTAATAATTTCCTTTTTTTTTTGCTCTTCCTGATGTTTTTAATAATAACTTCATAACTAAATTTATTTTTCACCACTCAAATACACGAACTAGATTCATTTTCCCACCAGAAAATGTACTAGAAAATTAAAAAAAATACATTTTGTACTTTATTTCAAAAAAGGTACCTAATGTCCAAATTTTATCGCACTTGGTTCGATCCTTTCATATATTTCCTCATTATAAATATAAATTCAGTTGACAGTTACTTTACGTATGTGTGATGAGTCGGTCAATTTAGTATAACAATACGGTAACCACATACTTGCAGCAACAATGCCGTTCTTACATGACGTACCTACCTAATTCATAAATTAACGTAAATACATATTTTTAAATTGTAACTAGTGAGGTATTCAGTGGTGTAGTCTTGTTTAGTACGTATACGTTTAAATGTGCTTGATAGGTGCGAAACCACCGATATCCCCTATAATCTATATACTAGGTACATAATAATTATTTTAAAATTTATAATTACATATTCTTTATTGCTACCTTGCCGAAATTGATCCCCTACAATCATACTCCCATTGGTGCAACTAAGGGGACGCGAAATGTCTGTATCACCTCTTGTTTTCTTACTTCAAATCAATAAGTGTTGTTAAACATTTTTATTTATTTATTAAATTGGTTAATTGACTAAATGCATTCTCATACACGTATATCCCTGTATCTGTGTTAGTGTATAAGTATACGCACTTACAGAAAAACAGAGAAGTAGGTATACACAGGTGTACCTATACAAACTGTGCCACCCTATACCTGAAGGTATTTAAATTTCCCAAATTAATTAATTTTAAATTACATCTTTGTACCCAATTGCAATTCGAAAAACAATTGTAACGCGACCTCATCCAGTTTTTTATAGATTGTTATACCATAGTCAAATATTATCGCTGTAAATGATCTGTTAAATTTGTATTCAACGATAAATCATTGCAAACATAAAACAACTTTGTGCTATTCACTCTGGAGTAGGAGACGGTAGACTAGCCTCTATTTCTTGGGATATTTTTTAATTTATTTATTACTAAGTATTAGTTATTTATTTTTCTTTAATTAAAAAAAGTATATTGAACTAATTGTTGCCACCAAAACATGAGTGTGATAGACAATAAAACTAAAAAGATTTTTAGCACATGACTGTATTTGTGTATTTTTTTACTTACATCTATTACCTTTGATGTAAATAGACTAAATTTTTATTATAGTGTTCGCAGTTAATGTTGAATCTGATTTGGCTTCATTGTAAATACCTTTCACTTCTTTGATAGGTAGACTTTTTTGGGAAGGGTGTAGGATTTTCCTTTTTTTCACGGTGAAGATTGTGTTGGATATCGTCCTTTTTTTCTGGTTTCATCAAGTGGGTGTCGTCTTGGGTTTAATCATAATAATAATTAAGTACCTAGGAGACAACTAGTTTTTTCTATACTGGTTTGCTATGGTGGTCGTCGATTCAATATTACGTCAAACATTTTCAACTATCACCCCCATAAAGTCGCATTGATTTTTAGATAATTACAATTTTTAGAATTTTAATTTGTACTATAAAACATACAAATATGTCTAATTTTACGTCCTGTCAGGCACATCGATTGATTTTATCATTAGTATTAGAGAATCAAATCAACATCCACTAATATCTTTAATTAAGGGCTTATTTGTACTCTTATAACTCTTAATAACTCAAATTATACGTTATTTTAATAAGAATAATTTAATCATTATATTAATTTATACGCAAGTTCTTTCCCTTGACTTATATTAAATTTAAAAAAATAGTTCTTATGACAATTTAACTGACAATAATTGATTTGGATTGTGTCCGGATGGGCATTGGTGAAACACTTCATTATCCACGACACGGAGTCTCCTGATGTAGAGAGATATAATAATGTGACCAGTGTCTAAAAATTATAATTTTCAATGAGTAAAAATTTGTTGGAACTATTATATATTTGAATATAATATCAGTTTTTAAACATGGGTACCTACCTAAAATAAAATCTTATATTAAATCATTGATGTTCAACTTTTTAGTGGTATCTATATAATATTTTATAATATTAATATAATATTTAATAATATTTTCATAGCGGATTGAACAAAACAACCGTTTAGTTTAGTTGTAATTAGTACACATTACACACTGTCTTTATTAATAATTTTTTGTCACAAACAGAATCATTTCAGGTAGCCTGCCCCATTTTGTCAGCCCCACACGGCACCACGTAGGAGCGATTATAATAATATAGTCTCTCAGTACATAGATTAAATGTTGTCAACGAAATAATACCAGTAAGTACATTTCATACATTAGAATCAGCGTAATTTCTAATACTTGACAGGTATTATATGTCATGCAATTGTATAAGAAATAATGCGTTCGATAATTTATTCGGAATTTAATTTTATTAACATTCTGTGTAAATATTATGATATAGGTAAGTGCCACAGCGCTTGGTCGAATGCTTGGTCAGAATTTCTCGTGGAATGTTGCCTACCTATTGCCTACCCATATAATAATAACAATCAGAGGTGTTGCAAAATCTGTAACTCTTATCAGATTTAAAAATTATCATTAAAAGTTACGAAAAGTTAACAATTCGTATTTTTTCATTATCACTTAGATTCTGCTACACTCAAATCTAGGTATATTTACGCGATGTATACTTGTTTGGCAGGGATAATACGCTACCATCTTGATTAATTATCGATCCACCCGGAAGAGGGCGTTTTTTGGCGATCGAAATTACCAATTTCACCAACACCTATATAAACCAGTCACTGTATTTCCTTAACGCAGTTGTCCAGTTGTGCAGTATAAGAGTGGTTGTGCATGTTCCTTATCGATCGTAGCTGAAATTGTTTCGTTTCAATCTTACTCAAAATACGATACGTTTGGCCATAAAGGTAAGTTATAATTATATAAATTATAATTTTAATAAGTTTTATTGTAAAGTTTTCCGCGTATGTTATTAACGTATTACTGTTCTTTCATTCGGCCAGGAGTCAATATTTATGACATGTATTAATAGTTGTTCAACATAGCAGATATTACATTTTAAATAATTTAAAATTATTATAATATAGATAATTGGTTACTTCAGTAGAGACAATTTTTTTTATTCGTATTTAATAATTATAATATATTTTTTTAATTAATCCTAGGATTAACTAACTCTACAACGTTTACTAATTTAAATATTTTTTAAATATTTTTATTTTACAAAAATAATATTTTTTAATATTAACCATACATAAAATCTGATCATTTTAATGCTTAAGTGAGAGGGGATAAAATATAAACGTATAATATCTTCAATAAGATGAATTAAATTAAAATAATAAATTGTAATTATAGAAAATTTAGATAAGATTATACAATATTCAAAATTAAAATTATTTCTATAATTTTAACTTTGATATTTTAAGATTTTTACTAGGAATTCGATATGGGGACCATGGCATTATGTTATAAACATTTTATACAATAATTACATATTGTCCATGGATTTCCTACTTATATGACTAAATTGCGTGTAAATCGATTTTTATTTAACTAGCTGTCGTACTAGACACTAGGACCAGTTTTTTGAACTTACAATTTTTATATACATAAGAGCACCGGATAATATGTGACGCTACAAAAAACATTCAATCCGACGTATGAATATTGCATACCTATTCATTTAAAAAAAAAAGTTTGTCCGGGCAACGCCAGAGGCGACAGCTAGTATATAGATGATATATATTTTAATACTTTAGTATACTAAATATATACTTTTTTTAAATAATACGTTTTTTACCTATCAGCTTTATTATCAAAGTAATCCCTATTTGATAACCATGGCGCGTGAGGCACATATATCATAATATACAATGGTTAGAGCTATGAGCAATGAAACGTGTTTACGTTTTTAACTTGTTACAACGCACATGTTTCAGTTTCTAAATCTTAATCCACGTCGTTTAAAATTTAATTATTTTGATTACATTTAAAAAAATGTAATAAAAATATACCACACTATTGTATACATCATAGTTTTAGAGAAGTATAATCATATAAATGAATAAACAGTGTTGAAAAATATTTTAAGTAGATGTACTAGATAGCAGATACTAGATAATAAAACAATTGATAAACTGATAAAGCCAAAAATATTAGAACGCAGTAGCTTTACATCATATGTTGGCTACATACTCGTTTCACATGAGGTCTAGCGGTGGCTCTATCCATTATATATTATGATCTAAGGTGAGGCACGTATTGTTCATACAGTTATAATTTCCTATAAATTACTCTACGGTTTTATTCGAATAATAGTTCACGCCAATTGCTGACAGGTAGTGTTACTCGTTGGGGTAAATAGTAAAATGTGGTAGTACACTTAACGAATATAACTTCATGTTAATATTAGGCCTTCAATTTATTCGTCAACAATTAGTAATATAATATTATCATGTCAGTCCTCTTGATAAAGTAAACAAGAGTCAAGACTATACTATTATCCTTGACTTGACTATTTGATCATGTCTTAAATATTATTCTGAAGCTTTCAACGAAACTTTAAAAATTATTTTTGTATTATAAACATTACCAATATTTCAGTCCAAAAAATGTCAATTTGAGTTCCACAAACGAGGTTGAATTTATTTGAAAATTGTTTTATTTCTAGTATAAAGTTTGTAAAATTATTTAGTTTTGATTATTTCTTAGTACCTACAAAATTCCAACCAAATTATGGAATAAACATTTTAGTTGGGTAAAAATATATCATTTAAACCATGTTGTAGTAATACGCTAAACTAAATTGTGTATAAAATAAATAATTATAATAATAATAATTATTATTATTATTATTATTTCTTTACTATTATTTATAAACTACCTATTTAAGGTAAATTAATATAAAATAATAAAATTAATCTATTATATTTTTAAAGGTCGTAGAAAATTGCCACGAAATTGATACTATATTAAAGACAATGATGTAAGTACTTACCTACCTTAATAATAATAAATTTCAATTCTCCAAATTAGTTTTACATATCTTCTGTCAGTTTCATTTTACATCACAAATTATTAATATAAACTCGTTTGTCAAGTAAACAATTTGATCAGGTTGAATGGAGATAAAAGAATATTTATGAATATACGTGTGTATTTCAGGTATTGTTTGAACGTATTTATTATATTATGGTCCTGCAACATAGTTTTTGATGCTTCGGTGACCGCTGCCGTGCGAGGTGATATAAACGTATATGAATCAAAACAAAAGTATTGTGGAGCTTTGCTCGAAAGAAGTATTGAAGTATTCTGTATAGATATACCTAGAAGACTTCAATTCTTGGAATCACAGAAAACTCAGAGAAATACAAGAGGTAAGTTAAAGTGTACTACCATAACCACTAACCACCTATAAAAACTATATTATTATAATATATCAATGATTATAATGTAATTTTGTATGTTATCCGTTTTAGATACAGGTAGAAAATCCAAAATAGCACGAGTAAAACATAGATTTCTTATAAATCATTGCTGTGTTCAAGAATGCAGCCTAAATTTCATAAAATCGAATTGTCCAGGAACACATAAAAGGTATATCTAATCAATCATTATAATTTGTATTATAAGTATAATTTAATATAATTTTTTTAAATTTTAAATTTTTGTACTAAGTTATACCTATAATATTTCTTTTAAAATATTTCAAAATTAATTATTAAGTTACATGATCAGTCTTTTAAGATAAAATATTTTAGTTATTATTTAACATATTAGGCAACCATTATTCAGTAGCGTAACATACATCTATGTTAAGGTGATCATACACATTGTGTAGGTACCAATAACAGTATTTCAACCACCTGTCACGAGTCACGACCAACTTCAGTCAGAGTGTTTTTTGATCCATTTTTTATAAATGGATAAGACGTTCAAAAATTATTAAACAAAAAAATTTTAAAGTCAATTTTCAAACCTAAAAATTAAATAATTTAATTACAATTTAATTACAATTTGAATAGATCATGAAAAATACGTCCATACTGATTCAAAGTAATAATTTATATAAGTTGTTGACATTACAATTTACAGTCATATATCTTCTTACACTTTTAACGTTTAAACTTTAAAATGGTGTGATTACTTCTCCGCTGAATAGTAGGTGTCGAGTGGGTCCCTGTAATGAGTGTGTTCAATTTAAATTCAATGATTTAGCATTGCATACGAAAAATTATTCTGAGCGGCGGAGATGGCCTGTCAGCCTATATATCAATTATATATTTTATGATACGTTTTTTGATATCCATTGTAAAGCAATTTATTTGGTTATTAGAATTACGAAAGGTTGTTTTAATTTTTGATAAAAACTATCATAAAAGTTTATATTTCCGTCATATTATATTATTATATTATGACTAGCTGGTCCCGTGCACTTAGTTGCACGTAAAAAATGAGAGCTTTTAAAAAAATTGTGATTGTTCGTTTCCTTTCGGGTGTAATTCTCTGCGGTAAGTGCAACTCAGCAACAACGGCGATGAGCGGCTATAAGTGGAACTCAGCCGCCTTGGTAGGAAATGTGGGAAAATTCGATTTGATGCATGTATCTGAGCTGCCTGATTAACCAATGTCAACCAATTTGGAATAAATACTATTTCTACTAATTATTTCTCCTAAAACCAATAGCAACCATTTATAAGCAAACATTTCCAACGTAAATCTCAAAACCCCTGTTTAAGCACCTCCCTGAGTTCCCATACTGGTCGTAGCGTGATATTATATAGGTATCCTACAGCCTTCCTCGATAAATGGACTATCCAACACAAAAATAATATTTCAATTCAAAGCAGTAGTTATTAATATTAGCGCATCCAAGCAAACAAAATCTTCAGCTTTATAATATTAAGTATAGATTAATAATATTTTATTTTATACCACATTCCCACTTATTATCGTACTATTGAACAGTGTCAATTGGTTCTTGGTATAAATAAGTAATAGTTAAATTTAATCTAAATATTTTGAAAATGTCAATGCGTGTAGTTCAATTTATAATATAATATAATACATAGGAACGTGAACGTTTTAAGTCAAAAAGAAAAATGTTTTTGAATTAAACGAAATAACTGACATCTTTATTCTTCTCTATAATTTCGTTATAATTTAAACTTAAAATGTTTATCAAAAAACTGTGTTAATATTTTTATATTTTGTTGGTGATAATATCAACTATTTACTTGAGACCTTGTTTTAAATTTTAAATTATTAGATATTATTATATTAAAATTGAAAATTATATATATTTTTAATAATTACAACTAATTTCCATATTTTCGTAATTTTGATGAATTTTATTTGACCTGCTAACAATTATTCATTATCCACAACTAAAAAAATAGTCAAAATATTTTGAATATATTATCTTGTATGGAAAATGATCATAAAAATATATTTTGAAAATTTAAAGTATGTACCTATAGTTATTTGTTTTTGAGTAACTATAGAAAATGACAAAACAGATTTTTTCAAAAATTGGCTTGCCGTAAATAATAATAAAAACTGCCGGTTCTTTCTTATTTTTTTTTTTTTATCCACTATTTAAAACTATTTTTGATCCTTCAAGTACTAACTAGATTCACTTTTCTACCAAAAAAAGTGTTGGAGTAGAATATCGAATCAACTTTCCTGCAGTAAAGGTGATCACAAATAGAAAAAAACCCACACCATTTTCAATCAATTCATTTATTACTTAACTCAGAATCTAAAAATATAATTAAAATTGTTTTGTATTTTTCTGGGTCTTTAGGATGGATTTAGTTACGCTCAGAATTGTGTTTTGAATGTAAATTTAATGTGCTACTATCTCCTGTTATTGAAAAACACATAGATATTTAAGCTATAATTTTTCATAAATCAATAATGTATGAATTAAATATTTACAGACATCAAAAAAAGAATACCGGAGTTGTACAAAAACCAAGTACAACTAAAACCAACACTACTGCAAAGCCGGGGAATAAAAAGTCAAGGTACTTATGCTTCATATTATATATTTAAAATATTTATAAATAATGATTGAATTTAATATAATTATATTCGGTCATAAACTTCTTAGCTGCTAAGTAGTAAATTTGCTTTGGACTATATCAAAATTTTGAATTGAAAATTCCTATTTGAAAATATCATTCTTGTATAAAATAAAATAATATAGGTAGTATAAGCGTTTTAAGTCAACAAATAATATATTTGAATTACAACAACATAACTAAAATTGTTATTTTTCGCTTAAAAATTTGTTTTTTTCCAAATTTGAACTTAAAATGTCTATAAAAATTGTGTTTATATAATTTTTAGATTTTTATGTTACAGTATAAGCCATTTTATAATAATCTTTGTTTTAAATTTTCAGTCATTAATAACAAAAATTGAACATTATATACATTTTTTAAATATTTCTCGACTGCTATTAATAGTTTTATCAACATATAAAGAACCTTCTATTGTGTGTTCAAGCATTTTGATCCAACGAAAAAAATATTATTGACATTTATAGAAATCAAAATTAAAATAATTAAAAAGTCTATAAATAGCTCAAAACAAGTCAAAATTTAACATCAATTACAATGACCTAGTCAATAATATATACATGTACGTCTTTTTATACAGGAAAGAGATTTCCCTTTGCTTTAAAAATCATAATATTAAACAATTATAAGGCTTGCTGGGCTTCAATAAAGAGTTATCATGAGAATTATAGTGTTTTGAATGGAAATTTTAAGTGCTTTATATTCAAAAATAATTAAATTTCCATGGTTCAATAACCAATAATATTCTATTATATTTACAGGTTTAGAAAGAAGAATAAAACTCGTACCACCAATCTTCCAACTACTACTACAACAACCACCAGTCTTCCAACTACCACTACAACTACCACCCGTCGTCCAACTACAACTACTACAACCACTACAGAATATTATTATGATGATATGTATTATTTTAAATTGCCATCTTCATAAAAATGAATTAAAAAAAATATTCATGTTATCAACATTATAACAATATTTAAGAATATTTTTAAAATGTATCTTTTTGATAACATTATAAAATATAACATTTTTTTAATAAGATAATTTTTCTGTCGATCTGTAAGACATTTTTTTTAATTAATAAATCATTCAATGTTATAATATAATTCTTCATACAAATATACTTTTTCAATAATTTGTATTTTATCATTTTTGACCTCTTATACAAGTGTGCTTTTACTATGTATGAATAAGTTTGGTGAACCACGAGGATCAGTGTTGTTGCCTGTAGGAGACCCATTCTTAAGTGTCCGAAATTGTTTTGTGTTTTTTACAATTATACTTTCGGACCGGAACATAAAATCAGGAAAAACTATTTTAGATTTAGATTTACATTGAGCTTTCAAATTCAAAAAGGGAGTCAAGCGGATGTCGCTCCGCTGTACAGTAGGTCACTGTATAATGGATGGTATTAAATTTGAATTCAATGATATAATATCATTGTATACGAAAAACAATTCTGAGCGGAGACGGTATGTCAGTCTAGGATATTTTAAAATATATTGATATTGTTCTATGGTAATATTAAACTGTATATTGTATGGATGGGCCATATTTTGATTTTCAGTTTCATATTAATATATCCATGAATAATATTTTTAAATTACAACAAAATAACCAAAATCGTTAATATTGATTTTTATATGTAATTTCGTCCAAATTTTAACTTAAAATGGATTTTAAATTGTCTGTAAAAAATAACTCTGTTTATATATTTTTTAGATTTTTTGATTACAGTATGTACTATTTATTAGAATCTTTGTTTTAAATTTGCAATCCTTAGTTATAAAAACCGAACATTTTATAATTGTTTGATTACAATGATTGATAATTTTCGAGATTTTGATGAATTTTGTCAAAATTCAAACTTTAAATGATTATAAAAAAAATGTGTGCCTATGTATTTTTAGTATTCTTCAATTGTTATTGTAACAATATATCAGGAGCCTTGTATTAAATTTTCATGATTTTTGGTCCTAAAAAAAACTAAAAAAAATTGAAATTTGAAATGGTCCGTAAAAAGCTCAAAGAGATTTAAAATATTTTCAAAATTATATGGTGTATAGAAAATGCTAATTTAAACAGTTGGTAAAATTTTTAAGTATCTAAAGTTATTCATTTTTGAATCACAACAAAATAAGAAAATCGCTACATGAGAAATCGAGTGAATATCCAATGTCGTAAAAATATGAACTTCAAACGCTCATAAAAATTTAATTTGACTTGTTATTAGATATTTTTTTTTTTTTGATAAACTTAGGCAAACTTATGAGAAATCACATGTTACATTTTTAAATCTTAGATTTAAAAAGAAAATTTTTTATGAATTTCTAACTCAAAATAATTTGCACATTTTCGTGATTTTTACGTATTTTGTCAATATTTGAATTCTAAATGCTTATAAAAAAAATTTGTGGCTACGGATTTTTAATATTTTTCATATATTATTATAATAATATATTAGGAGCCTTGTATTAAAGTTTCAAGTTTTTTTAACCAACAAATAAAGTTTTATAGAAATCTATAGAAAAAAAACCTAAAAAAATTGTAAAATGAAAATATCTGTAAACAGCTCAAGATAAATCAAAATATTTTAAAAATGTTATGGTGTATAAAAAATGCTAATATAAATATTCAATCAAAATTGCATGTATCCACGGTAATTTCTTTTAGAGTTATACTAAAAACCAAAATCAATTTCGTCGAAAATTGGTTTTCCGTAAGAATTCCCGTTTTTTCCTTAATTTTTCATTTGTTTTTCACGGCGCTTTTGAAAACTACTGGGAAATTTTAACTTTTGCTTACATTCAATTACAACAAAGATAATAGATATTAGTAAAAAAAATACACAAATACAGTCATGTGCTACAAATCTTTTTTAAGTATATTGTCTATCTTATGCATAATATGCTTTGACAGAAATAATTATTTGTGGCTGTACAACATTACACAACCTAGTCATATGTAGTTAGTGTCAATATAGTACGAACCCAAAATTTTTGACTCCTATAGGCTATAGTAGATGTAAAAATGGTTAGATATTCTACTTTGAGAGTGACATCTGATACCAAATTGTATCTAGTTGGTAATAAGTACCATAGTAATTTAGTATCATACATGCGTCAAATATTCTTACGGTCTAATTACACTACGATGGAATGGTGACGGAAGGTTAGTTTAACCTAACCTAATCTAACCCGGCTAGAAATTTTATCCTTCAGAGTCACCCGTGCCCAAGAATTTACACTTCTTTTTTAGGATGGGTAAAGGATTTTCCCTTTTTTTTCACGGTGAAGATGGTGTTGGATATCGTCATTTTTATCTGGCTTCATCTTAGTGGATGTCGTCTAGGGTTTAATCATAATAATAATTATGTACCTAGCAGACAACCAGTTTTTATTATACTGGTATAGTGGTTTCCTATGGTAGTCGTCGATTCAATATTATGTTAAGTATTTAGAACTATCACCCCCATAAAGTCGTAGTGATTTTTAGACAATTGCAATTTTTAGATATTATTTACTTTGTACTATAAAACATACTAATATGTCTATTCATACGTCTTGTCAGGCACATCGATAAATTTTATCATTAGTATTAGAGAATCAAATTTACATCAACTAATATCTTTAATTAAGGTCTTATTTGTACTCTTATAACTCTTATTAACAGAACGGCTTTGGTGAAACACTCGATTATCCACGAAAGCGAGCCTCCTGAGCTAGAGAGATATAATATGACAAATTGTTAAATATGATAATTTGCAATGAGTAAAAATCATTTTTCGCAACTTTTTAAATTATAATCAATGATTTTAACGTATAATTGACATTAGTATTTTAAACATAGGTAACTAAATGACAATTTTATATTAAATTATCTACTTTGAAAATTACATTTGGGATCTAATTGATAATTTGAAAAGTCAAAAGTATACAAATGTTTTCAAAATGATAGGGAAACTATGAATTATTTGGTAGTTTAAAATGCATAACATTTTCATTAATAGCTTGGTCTTGAAAATCACAAAATCGTCAGCATACCTTTTTTTAATATATTTAATACCAATAATTAATGTTTTTGCCAGATTGGATATTTAAATGTAAAATAACGATTTTAGTAATGTGCTTGAAAGAATCCAATGTCAGCAAAAAAATAGCATAAAATATTATATATCTATCTAGAGCTCTAGACAGCCATTGTAATCAATAGGTGCCACACCCATGGAAACACGACGGTAATTAGAAGATAGGAATTTTGAACTATTAATTTTCGCTTTTGTGTAAAAATACCATTGTATTATAGTAATTTATTATCGTATATTCACATGCGTCAAATATGCCTGGTATTCTTATGGTCTAATTACACTACGTTGGAATGCTGACGGAAGGGACACGGCTAGGAATTTTATCCTTCAGGGTCACCCATACCCATGAATTCACACTAAATGGAACGAATTTTGTAACTACTTTATTAAGTTATTTATTTTGTAAGTAAATTAATTATTAAACTAAAAATATATAGGTAATATACAAACTAAAGAGCTTCCACAACGTGGCAAGTATGGGCATGTGTGCCTCTTGATTTGGTCTGAGTTAATTGATACATTATGTACCTAAATATGATTAAATCTTAGATGATTTTCATTATGATAATAATATAAACATCACATAATAGAAATTTGAAGTATCACATAAGGATATGCGTTTATGAGTTACACCTATTACCATAGGGTATGTACCCGAAAGAAAGTCGTCCTGGAAGTCTATTCAAATGTACCACCATTGACGTTTGAATTGGTACACACAAGTTTACTTTGCATTGGTCGAAGCACTTTTTAGATTTTAGCAATATTTTGATGAGAATAAATATTTTAAGTTTTATAAATTTGTTAATTTTTATTATTAAATATAATAAAAATATTAAAACTATGCTTCGACCGTATTACTTATGGTAGGTATTGAGAGTTGGGGTTGTGCTTATGTTCATTTTATAAAACTAAAAGTAAGTACAAACTATACAAGTTCTGATATTATATGAATACAAGGAATTAAATGTGTTTAATTTTGAAAAGCTATTTAGAAAATGTTTATTATTACTTGTGTGTAAACATTAAAATATTGTACCAATATATTTCCATAATATTAATACTAGATTTAGGAAAAAATTAAATATAAATACACCTAGATCTCGTAAATCTAGTGGTCTTAAAAGCTCGTTAAATACTGCTAATAATCTTTGTAAAAATTTAAAAATCAATAATATTAATCTCTTAAGAAATTATTACCATTTTCAGTACACGATATTAAAATAATTATTCTAATTTCAAATGTTAAAATTATTATAAAGTGATATTATATCTTATTAATTATTCAAAAGCTGTTATATTTATTTTGTTATCAATACTAATATAAATTTATTTTATTTTTTTATTTTTTTTCTCTTCTATTATTACATTGTAATTAATATTGTCTTTTATCTATTCCATTCGGTTATAGCCTACTTATATTATGCATTATGTATATTGTATTAAATGTTTATAGTCATTAATTATATACTATTTAAGGAACTCATCACCTTCAATACAAGCTAAGCTTATAGAAGTTGAGCAGACGATATCTATTTGTATTAAATAACTTATTGTAAAAATTCTTGTTTGCAAAATAAATAAATAACAAATAAAATAAGAGGTGAACTTACACCACATGACTAATTAAAAATTATGAGATCAATCAAGTCAAAATTAAAAAAAAACTATATGAAACATTTTGTAATGAATTTTCAAGTCTTAGATATATAAAAAAAAAATTTAAAGAATTTCTAACTCAAAATAATTTTTTTGATTTTTGACTTTAAACGCTCATAAAGTATAATTGAAGATTAACTTAATACTTTAATTTTAATTTCCACTAACAACAACTTATGGGGAACCATGTATTAAATTTTCAGGTATTTTTACCAGGCCAACATTTTTTTATCGATATTCATTTTAAACAACCTTATAAAAATTTAAAATATCTTATGCCTATAAGTAATAAAATATTTTGAACATTTTATAGTGTGTAGAAAATATTAATACAAACTTTCAGTGACGATTTCATGTATCTAAGATAATTTTTTTTATTGTT